>JARYGA010043271.1:0-33426 GCA_030545235.1 Helianthus tuberosus
AAATAGTACATCGACTACCATATAGATAATGTCGCCAAATCTTCAAAGCAAACACCACTGCGCCTAACTCCAAATCATGCGTGGCATAGTTCTTCTCATGGACCTTCAATTGGCATGAAGCATAAGCGATAACCTTTTGTCGCTGCATCAGCACACAGCCCATCCCTGGCGTGAGGCGTCACAATATACCAGGAAGTCGTCGGTGCCTTCGGGTAGGGATAATATAGCTGCATCGCAAAGCTTATTCTTAAGCAGCTGAAAAGCTTCTTCTTGTTTGTCTCCCCATTCATACTTCTTATCCTTTTAAGTAAGGGAGGTCAGCGGTTGAGCGATTTTGGAAAAATTATCAATGAATCTGCGATAGTACCCTGCTAAACCCAGAAACTGTCGGATCTCGGTTGGCATCTTCGGAGTTTCCCAATTCTTAATCGCCTCGATCTTGGTGGGATCCACATGAATACCATCCTCGTTTACCACGTGACCAAGGAACTGTACCTCACGTAACCAAAACTCGCACTTCGAGAACTTAGCGTAGAGCTTCTCCTTCTTTAGCAGCTCTAAGATGGCTCTAAGGTGTTGCTCATGGTCTTCTTTTGCCCGCGAATAGATCAAAATATCATCGATAAATACGATCACGAATTTATCGAGATATGGCTTGCAAACCCGATTCATCAAATCCATAAATACTGCCGGCGCATTTATCAACCCAAACGGCACCACCAGAAACTCGTATTGTCCATAACGAGTTCTGAAGGCAGTCTTCGGTATACTTTCTTCTTGAATCCGCAGCTGGTGATAACTTGATCGAAGATCGGTCTTGGAATAGTAACTTGAACCCTGGAGTTGATCGAATAAATCATCAATCCTCGGCAAGGGATACCGATTCTTGATGGTTAACTTGTTCAGGTCTCGGTAGTCAATGCACTTACAAAAACTATTGTCCTTCTTCTTGACGAACAGTACCGGAGCTCCACAAGGCGAGAAGCTTGGTCTAATGAATCCCTTGTCCAGTAGCTCCTGAAGCTGCGTCAACAACTCTTGCATCTCTGAAGGCGCAAGTCGGTAAGGTGCCTTGGCTACAGGCGCGGCACCTGGTACCAAGTCAAGATGGAATTCGACTTATCATTGAGGAGGTAATCCTGGCAAGTCTTCAGGGAAGACTTCAGGATATTCCCTTACCACAGGGATGTCCTCGAGATTCGGTTCTTCGGCATATTTGTCCACGACATAAGCCAAGAAGGCAACACATCCTTTACGTAAAAACTTCCGTGCCTTCAAACAACTATAATCCGTAGAGGCGTATCCTGCTTCTCCCCATGTATCACAATCGTCTATTCATTCGCCATCGGGATACGGATAATCTTCTCATGACATACGATCTCAACTCGATTATGTCACACCCCTAAAATCCACATGTGGAGTATCACCGTTTGGAGGCTTGACTGACCAGGATCAAGCCACCAATCATATTGAACAAAGCATGTAAGTAAATATAAAATCCAACCCAATATAATTGGTCTCCAATAAAAAAATAGTTTAAGTTATAAGCGGAAGCATAATGTTTAAAACCAAAGCATAAGTTTAATTGTTTCAAATGTTTAACATGGCACACAACTGTCCATGTCCCACAACGACCACACCTCCTCGTACAAGCTCCATAAGCACCTAACGACCTGCAAGACATGTAACAACAAGTCAACGACAAAGTTGAGCGAGTTCACAGTTGGTTGTTTAGTTTTAGTGTTTGTTTCGAAACCATACGTTGTTCCATAAACCACGAGTTAACCAATATCCTTGTTTCCCAAACCATATCCATAACTAGTGGGGGCTTCCCCGTGTAAACCACAAGATCATTACCATATTGACAACTGACGAACAATAAGTTGTGCCCTACGTCAATGTCTATCATCATTAACTAAGTGCCCAGATCCACATTAGTACACCCCCGACCTACCGGCACGGTGTGAGGCTTGTCAACCCTAATAGCACTATTAACTAATGACCCGCTCGCCATTGGCCCGGCGATTAAGTCGATATAAAAATGAGGGACTTCATGATAGAGTTTTGTCTAGTAAGTTAATGTTGTCATCCTTCCTATGGAGGAGCGGAGGTACGTAATCTACCCAAGGAGATTGCGCAGGTTCAATGTTGTCGTCCTTCCTATGGAGGAGCAGAGGTACATATTCTACCTAAGGAGAATGTGCAGGTTCTATTTAGTTTCTTAGCCATTCCCAACCACCGGAAATCCCATGCCTTATAAAGAGTGTGAACTCACCTCGGTTTGCTCGGCAGATAAACAAAATGGTCACTGGAGCTATATGTGGTCAACCACGTCCTAACATGGTTACCATACAAGTCAAGTCTAGGTTCAAGTAGTGCACATAAGTTTACACGTAGCTAACAAATCAAGAACACATAATGATCATGGCATACACATAGGACATGTTAAACAGGTCAGTTAACTAAGCCCAAGTTCAACTTGTGCGATCCAAGTGTTTTGGGCCGAACCATTTGTGCGATTCGCTAATGAATCCCAATAAAATACCCCCGGCCCAACATGTTGTGCGTTCAGCAACACCTTGTGCGACCCACAACAGGTTGTGCGGTCCAACATAAACCCGACCCAACATCTAAGGAGCCCAACAGCATACACAGCCCAAACAAATAAACAGAGATCAACTTGTGCGGTCCAGTTCAGCTTGTGCGACTGGACAAAGCTTGTGCGATTGAGCTTGGGCTTTGAGGCCCAACAGTAATGCAATTCAAGTAGTTTGTGTGTGGCCGAAGCCTTGTGCGATCGGCATTGTTTGTGCGATCCACAAGTCTTGTACGATCATGCATGTCCTAGTTGTACCGTGAGCTTTAAACAGTTGCACCAAGCTTGTGCGACTGCCTTGTGTGACCAATCCCTTGTGTGATCCGATTTGGTCTTGTGCGATTAGTTGTCTAATCCCCTAATTTCATGCAATCTGTTTTAATCCTTCAACAGTTTCCTTTTTACACAAAAACCAATTAACAACATCAACAGTTTCCATCTCTACTATTATCGATCAAATCATGGTTCCTATCACATAATCCATATGAACCCTAATCATGTTTAAAGCATTCAAACAATTCACAACATTAAATTATCCAATTATGGGTTTCACATCATCATATAATACTTCATATTCGACCATACAGTTGATCGGATTTCACATACGTACAACCGATTACACCCATTCGGTTCTAGATTTTCATCAACATTACATAATTACCAACTCTAAATTAATCAAAGCATGCTACACAAATGAGTCGATTTCATGAACACTAGACTACATCACTCATAACAATCATATATCATCCGTAAATCATTGTATGAGAACGTATAAATCACAATATCATTTAACAAAACAATAACTATAAAACACTAACCGGTTTGAAGGTAGAAAAGGATGATCCGAATCAAAAGTTTCGAAGAAGAGAGGGTGGCCGTCGACTTCGAGAGAGAGAGGAGGAGAGAACTAGGGTTTGGTGTGTGTTTTTGTGTATGCAAATTATGAGAAACAAACCCCAATGATGGGTGTTTGTATGCGTATAAAAGGGAGTGGGCCGAACCCTTTACATGGGCTGCCCTTTGGTTCGATTAAAAAAAGTGTGGGCCGAGAGTGGTAAGGAACCAAAGTCCAAAGGCTTGTGCGATCGGCCAAGTGTTGTGCGGTTGAGTTGAGTTGTGCGACGACGTTATATACACATTACACACCCAATCATATAACATATATTACACAATCCACATAACGCAATATCATAACATTCCATTAAATCAATATATCAGATAATCACACAAAGTTCACATACATTACATTAAACACAAGGATAGGTTCTGAAATACGAGTTGTCACATTATCCCCAAGTTGAAAGAAATTTCATCCCGAAATTTAGCACGTACTCACTGAGGAAGCTAGTTAAGTTGCATGGTTTTCCTGATTTTCCTGGGGTGCCACATCCTTCCCCCGTTGGTTTGGAATTTCGTCCCGAAATTCCGTAGTAGCTTCAGCCTCAGTAGTGGTTTCGTTGTTCTTGAACCACTGGGGATACTGTGACAACTCGAAATTTCCAACATTCTTTATTTGCATTTAATGCACGTTGACTTTGACTGTTTAGTTGTTTGACTTGTCTGACTTGTAACTGTACACTTCGTGTTATAATAAACGTATTGTGTTTACATGATTATGTGTTTGATTGTATAACATGGAACCTATCGAGAAACGTAAACTGCTTAACTTATGAAAGAACCCGACGAAACACAAGTGTGTTTCGCCATAACAAATCTCGACGAAACAGACTGTTTCGCCAAAAGCATCTCGACGAAACAGAAGTCTGTTTCGCCGAGCCCAGTTTCACCGAAGCCCAGTTCGGGCCCAACACGCTATTTTGAGTTTAAAACGTGAAACAACATCAGTTTTTACATCTGCTATCAAACAACCAAAACCCTAGAGCCCCTTTCCCTCCTGTGCGACGGCAGTTGGAGGTTCCCGGCGATATCTTAGCGATCGATTCGTATTTCTCTTATTCCGGTTAGTGTGTGTTCGTTAATCGGTTTAATATTTCTGTAATAGCTCGATTCATGTTTGTGTATATACTTGATTTCTGGATTATATAGGAGTATATGGGTATGATGTTCTTGATTGCGATATACATGGTTAATCGGATGCGTAATTCTATGCGAAACTGAATATAATCGAATGCTCGGTTCTGAATGTTGTTAATATGATTTGATTCTGAATTCAAGTTAGCATCTTGATAGGGTTCAATGATATGATTGTTGGATGTTAAATTTATATGTTATACACAAAAACTAGGGTTTATGCTAGACAATGATTCTTGGATGATTGAGTTGTGATGATTCGTTCTGCACATTGACCTTCATATGATTTCTGATACTGATAACGGCTGCTAGCATGATTAGGGTTCTGTGTATATTCGTAACTGCTGCATCTGTTGTCTGCGAAACTGACGTCCGACGAAACAGAACTCTCGGCGAAACAGAATGTGTTTCGCCAAGAGTAGTCGACGAATCAGAAGTTCTGTTTCGCCAGGGGACACCTCGACGAAACAGAATGTGTTTCGTCAATATCTTGTTTCGCCAACATATGTGTTTCGCCGTATATGTGTTTCGTCGAGCTGTGCTGTAACTTGAATGGATTCTGTTAAGTGTTAACTGGAATATTTAACTGCTGTTAGACGTTAGACATGACTTGTATGATTGTGAATACGTGCTACCTGCTTATACGTGAGCAACTTGAACACCAACTAATTATTCTATACGTGCGTACTTTAGGACGTGATTGACTTACTTTGAGCACATACTTAGCATACCGAGCAAACTCAGGTGAGTTCACACACTTTCTAAGGCATGGGATTCCCGGTGGTTGGGAATGGGTTAAAGAAATTAAACGGAACCTACATATCCTCCTTGGGTAGGATATGTACCGCCATCCTCCATGGGTAGGATGCCAATATTAATCCTGCGTATTCTCCTTGGGTAGAATACGTACGTTCGTCCTCCTTGGGTAGGACAACAACCTTAACTATACTAAAACGATCTTCGCAAACATGCCTGGAATGGCCGCGAACTATACTAGAACGATCTTCGCAAACATGCCTGGAATGGCCGCGAACTATACTAGAACGATCTTCGCAAACATGCCTGGAATGGCCGCGAACTATACTAGAACGATCTTCGCAAACATGCCTGGAATGGCCGCGAACTATACTTTAATCTTCGCAAACATGCCTGGAGGGCCGCGATACAAATATAACTAGTCTATAAAACATGGGAAACCCCCACTAAACTTCGCAAACATGCCTTGAGGGCCGCGATGCTATTACATACGATACATGATTACTAATCGAACATACGATTTACGAAATGAACATTATAACTAAATAACCAACTGTGAACTCGCTCAACTAGTTGTTGACTCTCTGTTACATGCCTTGCAGGACCATAGGTACTTTTGGAGCTTGCACGGGAGGCACAGTCGTTGTGGACATGGATCGAGAATGTGTTGTCAAACATTATAACTTTTTGTACTTAAACTTATGATGGGTTTTACAGTAATGCTTCCGCTACACACTTGTTTATATTTGGTTTTGCAAACACCTATCGTATTGATGAATGACTTTTACTTTATACTTATGTTCAATATGATTGGTGGCTTGATCCTGGTCATGTCACGCCTCCAAGCGGTGGTACTCCGTGTGTGGATTTTGGGGGTGTGACAGATTGGTATCAGAGCCATTGGTTATAGAGAACTCGGTTTTAATAAAGGGAAAACGATTTCGTTAAAACCAGACTATAACCAGAACAGTGCTCTCAACGATCCACAACGACGCTTCGCTCCACGTGCAAGGCTCAACATCATAGGTACTACTATTCATGTTACTTTACCTACATGCTAGAACTACATAGAACTTTGCTCGCGGTATGCTTAGATTACAGAACCTACTATATGTTGTTGCTTGAGAATACTTGGGTGCTCACTCTCTTCGCACTATTCGCGAACCTCTCACCCACATGTTCTCCTTGATGTCAAGATCATGTGTGGACGCGTTAACCTAACTCAAGCCCAGTTGGCGGCTTCGATCACTGAACAAGTCACTGCAGCACTTGCAGCTGCCCAGGCAGGAGGTGTAACCTGCCATCGCCACTTACTCTAGGATTTTTAGATCCTACTCTCGTAACTCAACACTTGTGCTCAATTTTGATTACTCTTACGCACACGACAAGTCAACACGCTCAGCCACCTGTATGCATATACACGACTTTTTATGGACTGTCGTCCTACTACTTTCAACGACACTGAAGGAGCTGTTGGACTCCTCCGTTAAGATCGAGGAACTCGAATCGGACTTCGATTATGCGAATGACCCGAGGCTAGTAAGGTGAAATATGCCACTGATGGTCTCGAAGACACTGCGCAAACTTGGTGGAACGCGCAAGTTACGATGCTGGGGGCTGGCGGCTGCTAATGCCACCCCTTGGGACGAATTCAAGAAACTAATCAAACTAGAATACTGTAACTATGATAACATCCACAAACTGGAAGTGGAGTTCTTTAACCTGAAGATGACGGGGTCAGAAATAGAGGCGTATACGAAGCAATCTAACGAACTGGCAACTTTGTGCCCTACTATGGTGGAACCTCCCATCAAGAGCACCGAGAGCGGTACCTCAAAGGCTTAGTACCAGAAATTCAAAGTCATGTGATGACTGCTAATCTTGCTACTATTCAAGATGTTACTCATCTTGCTCATCGTCCCACAGACCAGGCAGTGGAACAGAACAAGCTGCCTAGACGTATTGGTGCTACTACTTCAACTACTTTTGCTATCCTCAGTGACAACGAATGAAAGTGGAATGGAACCTCTGGCAAGGGTTCGACTACGATTCTGTCCCAGGCACAACAGTGAAAGATCGATGACAACCAAAGTCCTAGTCAGCAACCTTTCAGCAGTCAATGGCAGGGTGGATACAGGGGAAACCACCCTAAGTGCAAACGATGTAACTTGCACCACAGCGGGCAGTGCAACCGAAATCATTGTCAATGATGCGACAAGCTTGGTTATGGAGCCAAGGATGGTAGAAACTCACGTTCTGCAAGCCAGAACCAACAACAACAGATACAAGATCTATAGAATCAGCGGCAACAGCAGGGTAACAAGGGATGTTATCAGTGTGGGGCTGAAGGTCACTTCAAGAGACACTGCCCACGATTGAATCAGAACCAGAATCAGAACTACAACCAAGGAAACGGGAACTAGGGAAGACAACAACGTGGGGTAATAACGATAACAATGGTGCTAGGGAACGAGCATTCGTGATTGGTCAGGCTGATGCAAGGAACGATCCTAATGTGATTATGGGTAAGTTTCTTCTCGACGACTTTTATGTTACTATACTATTTGATTCGGGTGCGGATACCAGTTATATGTCTCTGAAAGTTAGTCAAATGCTTAAACGCGCACCAACACTTTTGAACACCAAACATGTCGTAGAGTTAGCAAACGGTAAAAGTTAAGAAGCCACACATAGTTCAGGGTTGTAACCTTATCCTCGCTGGTCAGACTTTCTCTATCGACCTCATTCCTATAACTCTGGGTAGCTTTGACGTCGTCATTGGTATGGATTGGTTATCTCAACAGCAAGCGGAGATCTTATGTAAAGAAAAGGTTATTCGTATTCCTCGTTCGGGCAAGGAACCTCTCGAAGTTCAAGGCGACAAGAGTGGTGTCGTGAGTGGCATCATACCCTTCTTGAAGGCCCAGAAGTGTTTACGAAAGGACGGCCACACAGCTGTTTTAGCACTCGTTACTGATACATCGAAGAAAGAGAAAAAGATTGGGGATATTCCAGTGGTCGAATTTCAGATCGAGCTCGCTCCAGGAGCAGCACCCATAGCTCGAGCACCTTATCGCTTAGCTCCAACGGAACTGGAAGAACTGTCTAAGCAACTACAAGAACTCTTGGAAAAGGGTTTCATACGTCCTAGCTCTTCGCCTTGGGGAGCTCCAGTGTTATTCGTAAAGAAGAAAGACGGTACGTTCAGGATGTGTATAGACTACCGTGAACTCAACAAGGTGACGATCAAGAATCGTTATCCTCTTCCGCGCATAGATGATTTATTCGACCAGCTGCAAGGGTCGAGCTACTACTCCAAGATAGACTTAAGGTCAGGATACCATCAGCTGAGAGTCCGGGATGAGGACGTCTCCAAAACAGCATTCAGAACTCGCTACGGCTATTACGAGTTTTTGGTCCTGCCATTCGGGCTAACGGACGCGCCTGCGGTTTTCATGGAATCTTATGAACAGGGTGTGCAAACCTTATCTTGACAAGTTCGTTATTGTTTTTATTGACGACATCCTGATCTATTCGAAGAGTCAGGAGGAACACGAGCAGCACTTACGACTTATTTTGGAACTCCTTCGAACGGAACAACTGTACGCCAAATTTTCGAAATGCGACTTCTGGCTTCGTGAAGTCCACTTTCTAGGCCATGTAGTAAACAAGGATGGGATTCATGTCGAACCATCCAAGGTAGATACGATCAAGAACTGGCCTGCACCTCGCACACCGACAGAAATACGCCAATTCTTGGGTTTGGCAGGTTATTACAGACGATTCATCAAAGACTTCTCGAAGATTGCTCAGCCGCTTACACTACTGACACAGAAAGGTGTTGCTTACCGTTGGGGTAATACACAGGAGACAGCGTTTCAGCACTTAAAGGATAGACTTTGTAGCGCACCTATCCTCTCATTGCCTGAAGGCACGGACGATTTTGTAGTTTACTGCGACGCATCCATCCAAGGTCTTGGATGTGTGTTGATGCAACGGGATAAAGTCATTGCTTATGCTTCGCGCCAACTTAAGATTCACGAACGGAATTACACTACTCATGATTTAGAGCTGGGAGCCGTTGTTTTTGCGCTCAAGATATGGCGACATTACCTGTATGGCACTAAGGGCACCATCTACACCAATCACAGGAGTCTCGAACATATTTTCAAGCAGAAAGAGTTGAGCATGCGACAACGTAGATGGGTCGAGATGCTGAACGATTATGAGTGTGCCATAAAGTACCATCCGGGCAAAGCCAATGTGGTGGCCGACGCCCTCAATCGAAAGGATACTACACCTAGGCGTGTACGAGCGTTGCAACTCACCAATCAGTCTAGTCTTCCTTCACAAATACGAGATGCTCAGGTAGAAGCACTGAAACCAGAAAACGTCAGGGCTGAAGCTCTACGCGGTTCAAGGCAACGGTTAGAACCAAGGACAGACGGCGCCTACTATGTAACCGGACGCATCTGGGTCCCACTCTATGGTAATTTACGCGAACTTGTAATGGATGAAGCTCATAAGTCTCGCTACTCAGTACATCCTGGTTCAGATAAGATGTACCACGACCTCAAAACTACATACTGGTGGCCTAGCATGAAGGCCCACATAGCAACTTACGTTAGCAAGTGTTTGACTTGTGCAAGAGTCAAAGCCGAATATCAGAAACCGTCAGGACCACTTCAACAACCTGAGATACCACAATGGAAATGGGAACAAATTTCCATGGATTTTGTTACAGGCTTACCTAGATCTCAGCACGGAAATGATACTATTTGGGTGATCGTGGATCGACTCACAAAGTCTGCTCACTTCCTGGCTATTAAGGAAACAGACAAGTTCTCTACCCTAGCAGACGTCTACTTAAAAGAAATGGTTTCAAGGCACGGGGTGCCAACCTCTATCATCTCTGATCGTGATGCACGCTTTACTTCAGAACTGTGGCAAGCAATGCACAAATCTTTTGGCTCTCGACTAGACATGAGCACAGCTTATCATCCTCAGACGGATGGGCAGTCTGAGCGTACTATTCAAACTCTAGAAGACATGCTTCGGGCGTGCGTAATTGACTTTGGCAATGGTTGGGAAAAACATCTGCCACTTGTGAAATTTTCTTACAACAACAGCTACCACACCAGCATTAAAGCTGCACCACTCGAGGCACTGTACGGGCGTAAGTGCCAGTCACCTCTCTGTTGGGCAGAGGTGGGAGAAAGTCAAATCACAGGTCCAGAAATGGTAGTCGATACTACAGAAAAGATTGCATAAATACGACAACGCATGGCGGCAACACGCGACCGTCAGAAAGCATACGCTGATTGAGACAGGAAACTACTCGAATTCCAGGTTGGGGATCGAGCGCTACTTAAAGTTTCACCCTGGAAGGGTGTGGTTCGTTTTGGCAAACACGGCAAACTAAATCCACGATATGTTGGACCTTTCGAGGTTATTGAGAAAATAGGAAAAGTGGCCTACAGATTGAACTTACCACCTGAACTCAGTGCAGTTCACAATGTCTTTCACGTGTCGAATCTGAAGAAGTGTACGTCAGATGAGACCCACATAGTTCCCTTAAAGGAACTCACTATCGACGAGCGGTTGCACTTCGTCGAGGAACCTGTTGAAATCACGGACCGGGATGTTAAGGTCCTCAAGAACACGAGAATCCCTCTTGTACGAGTTCGTTGGAACTCCCGTCGTGGCCCAGAGTATACCTGGGAACGAGAAGATCAAATGGAACTCAAATATCCCCAGTTATTCGGAACCAATGCAACTACTACTGAGGCTGAAGCTACTATTGCAGAATTTCGGGACGAAATTCCAAATCAACGGGGGGGATAATGTGACACCCCAGGAAAACCAGTAATCTTCGCATACATGCTCGGGGAGCCGCGATACGAAACAGGTAAACAACGTCACACTATTAGCTTCCTCAGTAACTGCATACTAAATTTCGGGACGAAATTTCTTTCAAGTTGGGGATAATGTGACAACTCGAAATTTCCAACATTCTTTATTTGCATTTAATGCACGTTGACTTTGACTGTTTAGTTGTTTGACTTGTCTGACTTGTAACTGTACACTTCGTGTTATAATAAACGTATTGTGTTTACATGATTATGTGTTTGATTGTATAACATGGAACCTATCGAGAAACGTAAACTGCTTAACTTATGAAAGAACCCGACGAAACACAAGTGTGTTTCGCCATAACAAATCTCGACGAAACAGACTGTTTCGCCAAAAGCATCTCGACGAAACAGAAGTCTGTTTCGCCGAGCCCAGTTTCACCGAACCCCAGTTCGGGCCCAACACGCTATTTTGAGTTTAAAACGTGAAACAACATCAGTTTTTACATCTGCTATCAAACAACCAAAACCCTAGAGCCCCTTTCCCTCCTGTGCGACGGTAGTTGGAGGTTCCCGGTGATATCTTAGCGATCGATTCGTATTTCTCTTATTCCGGTTAGTGTGTGTTCGTTAATCGGTTTAATATTTCTGTAATAGCTCGATTCATGTTTGTGTATATACTTGATTTCTGGATTATATAGGAGTATATGGGTATGATGTTCTTGATTGCGATATACATGGTTAATCGGATGCGTAATTCTATGCGAAACTGAATATAATCGAATGCTCGGTTCTGAATGTTGTTAATATGATTTGATTCTGAATTCAAGTTAGCATCTTGATAGGGTTCAATGATATGATTGTTGGATGTTAAATTTATATGTTATACACAAAAACTAGGGTTTATGCTAGACAATGATTCTTGGATGATTGAGTTGTGATGATTCGTTCTGCACATTGACCTTCATATGATTTCTGATACTGATAACGGCTGCTAGCATGATTAGGGTTCTGTGTATATTCGTAACTGCTGCATCTGTTGTCTGCGAAACTGACGTCCGACGAAACAGAACTCTCGGCGAAACAGAATGTGTTTCGCCAAGAGTAGTCGACGAATCAGAAGTTCTGTTTCGCCAGGGGACACCTCGACGAAACAGAATGTGTTTCGTCAATATCTTGTTTCGCCAACATATGTGTTTCGCCGTATATGTGTTTCGTCGAGCTGTGCTGTAACTTGAATGGATTCTGTTAAGTGTTAACTGGAATATTTAACTGCTGTTAGACGTTAGACATGACTTGTATGATTGTGATTACGTGCTACCTGCTTATACGTGAGCAACTTGAACACCAACTGATTATTCTATACGTGCGTACTTTAGGACGTGATTGACTTACTTTGAGCACATACTTAGCATACCGAGCAAACTCAGGTGAGTTCACACACTTTCTAAGGCATGGGATTCCCGATGGTTGGGAATGGGTTAAAGAAATTAAACGGAACCTACATATCCTCCTTGGGTAGGATATGTACCGCCATCCTCCATGGGTAGGATGCCAATATTAATCCTGCGTATTCTCCTTGGGTAGAATACGTACGTTCGTCCTCCTTGGGTAGGACAACAACCTTAACTATACTAAAACGATCTTCGCAAACATGCCTGGAATGGCCGCGAACTATACTAGAACGATCTTCGCAAACATGCCTGGAATGGCCGCGAACTATACTAGAACGATCTTCGCAAACATGCCTGGAATGGCCGCGAACTATACTAGAACGATCTTCGCAAACATGCCTGGAATGGCCGCGAACTATACTTTAATCTTCGCAAACATGCCTGGAGGGCCGCGATACAAATATAACTAGTCTATAAAACATGGGAAACCCCCACTAAACTTCGCAAACATGCCTTGAGGGCCGCGATGGTATTACATACGATACATGATTACTAATCGAACATACGATTTACGAAATGAACATTATAACTAAATAACCAACTGTGAACTCGCTCAACTAGTTGTTGACTCTCTGTTACATGCCTTGCAGGACCATAGGTACTTTTGGAGCTTGCACGGGAGGCACAGTCGTTGTGGACATGGATCGAGAATGTGTTGTCAAACATTATAACTTTTTGTACTTAAACTTATGATGGGTTTTACAGTAATGCTTCCGCTACACACTTGTTTATATTTGGTTTTGCAAACACCTATCGTATTGATGAATGACTTTTACTTTATACTTATGTTCAATATGATTGGTGGCTTGATCCTGGTCATGTCACGCCTCCAAGCGGTGGTACTCCGTGTGTGGATTTTGGGGGTGTGACAGATACTTGTGTTTCATTTGATGTTCTCGTTCCCAGGTAAACTCTGGGCCACGACGAGAGTTCCAACGAACTCGAACAAGAGGTATTCTGGTGCGCTTGAGAACCTTAACTTCTCGATCAGTAATCTCTACTGGTTCTTCAACAAATCGCAACTGATTGTCGATTGTGAGCTCCTTGAGGGGAACTATGAGGGTCTCATCTAACAGACACTTCTTCAGATTCGACACGTGGAAGACGTTGTGAACTCCACTAAGTTCTGTGGGTAAGTTCAGCTTGTAGGCCACTTTGCCTATTTTCTCTACGATTTCAAAAGGCCCGACATATCGCGGGTTGAGTTTGCCTCGTTTACCAAAGCGTACAACACCTTTCCAAGGTGAGACTTTGAGTAGCACTCGATCCCCAACCTGGAACTCGAGTGGTTTCCTTCGCTTATCAGCATAGCTTTTATGACAATCACGAGCTACCGCCATTCGTTGTCGTATCCGAGAAATTTTCTCAGTTGTGTCTACCACAAGTTCTGGGTCAGTGATTTGGCTGTTGCCAACTTCTGCCCAACAGAGACTTGATCGGCATTTACGTCCGTACAATGCCTCAAACGGAGTAGCCTGGATGCTGGTGCGGTAACTGTTGTTATATGAAAACTCCACTAACGGGAGATGCTTTTCCCAGCCGTTTCCAAAGTCGATTACACATGCCCTAAGCATGTCTTCAAGGGTTTGGATGGTGCGTTCAGACTGCCCATCTGTTTGCGGATGATAAGCGGTGCTCATGTCTAAACGTGAGCCAAAGGACTTGTGCATTGCTTGCCACAGTTCCGAAGTAAAACGAGCATCACGATCAGAAATAATGGAGGTTGGCACTCCGTGCCTTGATACTACTTCCTTTAAGTAAACCTCTGCTAACGTAGAGAACTTGTCTGTTTCTTTAATAGCCAAAAAGTGTGCAGACTTGGTTAATCGATCCACTATCACCCAAATAGTGTCATTTCCGCGCTGAGATCTAGGCAGGCGAGTAACAAAATCCATGGAAATTTGCTCCCATTTCCATTTTGGGATCTTCGGTTGTTGAAGTAGGCCTGATGGTTTCTGGTATTCGACTTTGACTCTCACACAAGTCAAACATTTAATAACGTAGGTTGCTATATGGGCTTTTATGCTAGGCCACCAATACGTGGTCTTTAAGTCATGGTACAACTTATCCAAACCAGGATGTACTGAGTAACGAGACTTATGTGCTTCATCCATCACAAGCTCGCGTAAGTTTCCATAAAGTGGGACCCAAATGCGTCCCGTTACATAGTATGCGCCGTCTTCGTTTTGTTCTAACCATTTCCTTGATCCTCGTAGGGACTCCGCCCTGACGTTCTCTGCTTTCAATGCTTCAACTTGAGCATCTCGTATTTGAGTAGGAAGACTAGATTGAATGGTAAGTTGTAACGCGCGCACTCTCTTAGGTGTAGAATCCTTTCGACTGAGGGCGTCGGCCACCACATTGGCTTTGCCCGGATGGAAATTGATCGCGCATTCGTAATCATTCAAGAGCTCGACCCATCAATTTTGTCGCATGTTTAACTCATTTTGCTTGAAGATATACTCGAGACTCCTGTGATCGGTGTAAATGGTGCACTTGGTACCGTACAGGTAATGTCTCCATATCTTAAGTGCGAAAACAACAGCTCCCAGCTCCAAATCGTGTGTGGTGTAGTTCCTTTCGTGAACTTTAAGTTGGCATGATGCGTAAGCAATGACCTTATCATGTTGCATCAACACGCAACCAAGTCCTTAGATGGACGCATCGGAATAAACCACAAAATCGTCTGTGCCTTCAGGCAATGAGAGGATTGGTGCGCTACAAATCCTATCCTTTAGGTGCTGAAATGCAGATTCCTGTGCATCACCCCAACGATAGGTGACACCCTTCTGAGTTAGAGAAGTGAGAGGTTGCGCAATCTTGGAAAAATCTTTGATGAGCCTTCTGTAGTAACCCGCCAAACCCAAGAATTGGCAGATTTCAGTTGGTGTGCGAGGCGCATGCCAGTTCTTGATCTTGTCAACCTTGGATGGATCAACATGAATCCCATCCTCATTCACCACATGGCCTAGAAAATGGACTTCACGAAGCCAGAAGTCGCATTTCGAGAACTTTGCATACAGCTGTTCCGTTCGAAGGAGTTCCATAATAAGCTTCAGGTGTTGCTCGTGTTCCTCCTGACTCTTAGAATAGATCAGAATGTCATCGATGAACACAATAACGAACTTATCCAGATAAGGTTTACACACTCTGTTCATAAGATCCATGAAGACCGCAGGTGCGTTTGTCAATCCAAAAGGCATAACCAGGAACTCGTAATGCCCATAACGAGTCTTGAACGCTGTCTTAGAGATATCCTCGTCTCGGACTCTCAGTTGATGGTAACCTGACCTCAAGTCAATTTTCGAGTAGTAGCTCGACCCTTGTAGCTGGTCGGATAAGTCATCAATGCGTGGAAGAGGATAGCGGTTCTTTACGGTCACCTTGTTGAGTTCACGGTAGTCAATACACATTCTGAAGGTACCGTCTTTCTTCTTCACAAACAATACTGTAGCTCCCCAGGGCGAAGAACTAGGACGAATAAAACCCTTATCCAAGAGCTCTTGTAGTTGCGTGGACAGTTCTTCGAGTTCTGATGGAGCTAGACAATAAGGTGCTCGAGCTATGGGCGCTGCTCCAGGAGCTAGCTCGATTTGAAATTCAACCTGACGGTGGGGCGGTAGACCAGGTAATTCCTCAGGAAACACTTCAGGAAAGTCACGTACGACTGGAATATCTTCTATCTTCTTCTCTTTCCTTGAGGTGTCAGTAACGAGGGCTAAAATAGCAGTGTGGCCCTTCCGCAAGCACTTCTGGGCCTTAAGGAAAGAAATGATGCCCGCCACAGCACCACTCTTGTCGCCATGAATTACTAAGGGTTCTTCACCAGAACGAGGGATGCGAATGATCTTCTCCTTGCAAAGATTCTCTGCTCGATGTTGAGATAACCAATCCATACCAATGACGATGTCGAAACTACCAAGAACGATGGGGATAAGATCGATGGAGAAAGTCTGACCGGCTAGAACGAGATTACAACCCTTAACTATCTGTGTGGCCTCGAGACTTTTACCATTTGCTAACTCTACTATGTGCTTGGTGTTCAAACGTGTTGAAGTGCGCTTAAGCATTTGACTAACTTTTATGGACACATAACTGGTATCGGCACCCGAATCAAATAAAACAGTAACAAAGAAATCATCCAGTAGAAACTTACCCATCACCACGTTGGGGTCATTCCTAGCATCACCCTGACCAATCACAAACGCACGACCCTGAGCACCATTGCCATTGTTGTTTCCCCCGTTGTTTCCATTCCCCTGATTGTTGTCGTTGTTGTTCTGATTCTGGTTCAGCTGGGGGCAGTTCCTCTTGAAGTGGCCTTCGGCACCGCACTGAAAGCATCCCTTATTACCCTGTTGTTGCTGCTGCTGGTTCTATGGAGCTTGTTGTTGCTGCTGACGATTTTGATTTGCAGGATATGGGCTCCTGCATTCCTTCGCTGCGTGACCAAGCTTGTTACATCGATGGCAGCGACCCTTGTTGCACTGCCCACTGTGGTGCAAGTTACATCGATTGCATTTAGGGTGATTTCCCTTATACCCACTTTGAATTTGATTCTGACTGCTTGAGAATTGCTGACCAGGACTCTTAAAGTCGTCAGTCTTTCACTGCTGAGACTGGGACTGAACAGAGGTAGAACCTTTGCTCGAGGTTCCATCCCATTTTTGCTTGTTGTCACTAGGAGCATCTGAAATAGCCGTAGCACTAATACGTTTGGGTAGCCTGTTTTGCTCCACTGCCTAGTCAGTGATACGATGAGCTAGTCGTATAACTTGCTGAATGGTTCCAAGGTTGGCTGAAGTCACATGGCTCTGAATTTCTGGCACTAAACCCTTGAGGTACAGCTCGATACGTTTGATGGGAGGGTCCACCATAGTAGGACACAAGATAGTCAGCTCGTTTGATCTCTTCGTGTATGCTTCGATTTCGGACCCCGACATCTTCAAATTGAAAAACTCCACCTCTAGCTTGTGGATGTCATCACGATTGCAGTACTCCTCTTTAATTAGCTCCATGAAGTCGTTCCATGGGGTGGGTTTAGCAGCTGCCAACCCTAACATTTGAACTTGCGCTTTCCACTAAGTCAGTGCGATACCTTCAAGTGTTCCAGTGGCAAATTTCACCCTTCAAGACTCAAGGTATTCACACATTTCGAAAACAGATTCGAGCTTCTCGAACAAGTGAAGAAGGCCTACTGCTCCTTCTGTGCCGTTGAAGGTACTGGGTCGACAATCCATGAAGGTTTTGAACGAGCATACAGGTGGTTGAGCATGCTGACCTCCTGCAGGGGCTGCTGCGAGTGCCTCAGCAACTCGTTCAGTGATAAGAGCCGTCAGCTGGGCTTGAGTCAAGTTCAGGCGTCCACTCATGATCTTCACATCGAAGGAAACATAAGTAAGAAAGGTGTCGCAAAAAGGCATAAGTGTGGAGTGACAGAAGAAAGTAAGCACACAGAGTTTCGAATAGCAGTTGTTACACTAGCTAAGCATACCATGATCAATGCACTACTTAAACTAACAGGCAGGCAATGCAATTATAAACCATATCACCTATTATGTTGAGTCTTACACGTGGAGCGAAGTGTCGTTGTGGATCGTTGAGCACTGTACAGGTTATAGTCTGGTTTATCAAAAAACATTTCCCTTTTTAAAACCAAATTCACTATAACCAATGGCTCTGATATCAATCTGTCACACCCCCAAAATCCACATGCGGAGTATCACCGTTTGGAGGCGTGACTGACCAGGATCAAGCCACCAATCATATTGAACAAAGCATGTAAGTAAATATAAAATCCAACCCAATATAATTGGTGTCCAATCAAAACATAGTTTAAGTTATAAGTGGAAGCATAATGTTTAAAACCAAAGCATAAGTTTAATTGTTTCAAATGTTTAACATTGCACACAACTGTCCATGTCCCACAACGACCACACCTCCTCGTACAAGCTCCATAAGCACCTAACGACCTGCAAGGCATGTAACAACAAGTCAACGACAAAGTTGAGCGAGTTCACAGTTGGTTGTTTAGTTTTAGTGTTTGTTTCGAAAACCATACGTTGTTTCATAAACCACGAGTTAACCAATATCCGTGTTTCCCAAACCATATCCATAACCAGTGGGGGCTTCCCCGTGTAAACCACTAGACCATTACCATATCGACAACTGACGAACAATAAGTTGTGCCCTACGTCAATGTCTATCATCAATGACTAAGTGCCCAGATCCATTAGTACACGCCCGTCCTACCGGCACGGTGTGAGGCTTGTCAACCCTAATAGCGCTATTAACTAATGACCCGCTCGCCATTGGCCCGGTGATTAAGTCGATATAAAAATGAGGGACTTCATGATAGAGTTTTGTCTAGTAAGTTAATGTTTTCGTCCTTCCTATGGAGGAGCGGAGGTACGTAATCTACCCAAGGAGATTGCGCAGGTTCAATGTTGTCGTCCTTTCTATGGAGGAGCGGAGGTACATATTCTACCCAAGGAGAATGTGCAGGTTCTATTTAGTTTTTTAACCCATTCTCAACCAGCGGGAATCCCATGCCTTATAAAGAGTGTGAACTCACCTCGGTTTGCTCGGCAGAAAAACAAAATGGTCACTTGAGCTATATGTGGTCAACCACGTCCTAACATGGTTACCATACAAGTCAGGTCTAGGTTCAAGTAGTGCACATAAGTTTACACATAGCTAACAAATCCAGAACACATAATGATCATGGCATACACATAGGACATGTTAAACAGGTCAGTTAACTAAGCCCAAGTTCAACTTGTGCCATCCAAGTGGTTTGGGCCGAACCATTTGTGCGATTCGCTAATGAAGCCCAATAAAATACCCCCGGCCCAACATGTTGTGCGGTCCAACATAAACCCGGCCCAACATCTAAGGAGCCCAACAGCATACACAGCCCAAACAAATAAACAGAGATCAACTTGTGCGGTCCAGTTCAGCTTGTGCGACTGGACAAAGCTTGTACGATTGAGCTTGGGCTTTGAGGCCCAACAGTAATGCAATTCAAGTAGTTTGTGTGTGGCCCAAGCCTTGTGCGATCGGCACTGTCTTGTGCGATCATGCATGTCCTAGTTGTACCGTGAGCTTTAAACAGTTGCACCAAGCTTGTGCGACTGCCTTGTGTTGTGCGACTGCCTTGTGCGACCAATCCCTTGTGTGATCCGATTTGGTCTTGT
Source organism: Helianthus tuberosus (assembly GCA_030545235.1). Taxonomy (NCBI): domain Eukaryota; kingdom Viridiplantae; phylum Streptophyta; class Magnoliopsida; order Asterales; family Asteraceae; genus Helianthus; species Helianthus tuberosus. Next base: position 19,886 of record JARYGA010043271.1, read on the forward strand.
GCGATTAGTTTTCTAATCCCCTAATTTCATGCAATCTGTTTTAATCCTTCAACAGTTTCCTTTTTACACAAAAACCAATTAACAACATCAACAGTTTCCATCTCTACTATTATCGATCAAATCATGGTACCTATCACATAATCCATATGAACCCTAATCATGTTTAAAGCATTCAAACAATTCACAACATTAAACTATCCAATTAGGGGTTTCAAATCATCATATAATACTTCATATTCGACCATACAGTTGATCCGATTTCACATACGTACAACCGATTACACCCATTCGGTTCTAGATTTTCATCAACATTACATAATTACCAACTCTAAATTAATCAAAGCATGCTATACAAATGAGTCGATTTCATGAACACTAGACTACATCACTCATAACAATCATATATCATCCGTAAATCATTGTATGAGAACGTATAAATCACAATATCATTTAACAAAACAATAACTATAAAACACTAACCGGTTTGAAGGTAGAAAAGGATGATCCGAATCAAAAGTTTCAAAGAAGAGAGGGTGGCCGTCGACTTCGAGAGAGAGAGGAGGAGAGAACTAGGGTTTGGTGTGTGTTTTTGTGTATGCAAATTATGAGAAACAACCCCCAATGATGGGTGTTTGTATGCGTATAAAAGGGAGTGGGCCGAACCCTTTACATGGGCTGCCCTTTGGTTCGATTAAAAGAGTGTGGGCCGAGAGTGGTAAGGAACCAAAGTCCAAAGGCTTGTGCGATCGGCCAAGTGTTGTGCGGTTGAGTTGAGTTGTGCGACGACATTATATACACATTACACACCCAATCATATAACATATATTACACAATCCACATAACGCAATATCATAACATTCCATTAAATCAATATATCAGATAATCACACAAAGTTCACATACATTACATTAAACACAAGGATAGGTTCTGAAAGACGAGTTGTCACAGATTACTCGACAACCAATCCATTCCAACTACTACGTCGAAGCTTCCCAACTCAACTGGTAGAAGATCTATCGCAAACTCGTGTTCTCCAAGCTCTTTCACACAGCCTCAAATCACTTCACTAGCTTCTACTAGCTTCCCATTAGCTAGTTCTATTGAGTACGGGATATCTAACTTACTTGCAACTAACCCAAGTATATTCTTAAACTCTAGGGATACAAAGCTAAAGTCGGCACCGGTATTAAATAGCACAGATGAAAAATGTTAATTAATAGGGAACGTACCCGTGACTACGTTCGGATCCTGGCGAGCTTCCCTAGCTCCAATGTTGAATACTCTTCCCTGAGCTTGGTTATTCTTTGGGCAATCCCGCTTGAAGTGCCCTACATCACCACAACCAAAACAACCTTGGCCGCATCCATTCCCATTTCCACTTTGATTGTTGTTATTATTTCCTCTGCGGTTTCCATTTCCCGCCTGGTTTCCATTTCCATTCTGGTTTCCATTACCTCCCTGATTGTTGTTTCCTCCCTGGTTTCTATTCCCCTAACCGTTTCCACCACGGTTGCCATTGCCATTACTATTTCCTCTCTGACCACCATTCCCACTACCAGTACCAGCCCGGCACATTTCCTTAGAATGACCAACCTTTCCACAAGTTTCACATTTTCCAACTCTGCATCGACCAGTATGATGAAACTGACATACATCACATTTGGGCAGAGTGCCCATATACCCTTTTCCTTTGTTCTAAGTACCGGTAGCACCAGCTTGTGTCTCAACTGGTGGGTTAGCGTCTCTACACTTGTTGGCATTGTTGTTTGCACGACTACCATTCTTGAAGTTTGAAAACTTCCTTTTGTTTTCTCCAGACGACTCCACATGAGTCTCTTTCTTCTTTCCCTCAGAAATCAAAAACTTGCCCAATCTGATCGCTTCTTCAGTCAATGCCGCGCTCAAGTCGATCGCCTCAGTAATTGTTGGGGGCTTGGATGTCGTCACCATGCTTAGAATCTGGGGCGCCAATCCCCAAATGAAACGTTCAATCCTCTTAAACTCTGGTTCTACCAAGTAGGGGACCACGCGAGACAAATCATGGAACCTCTGCACATACTCAGCTATCTTAGGACCATCCATCTTCAGATTCCAAAATTCAGTTTCCAATTTCTGAATTTCTGCCCTCGAACAATACTTCTTACGCATCAGCTCTTTCAACCCATCCCAAGTCAGAGCATACGCTGCAGCCTCAACTAAAGTTTGAACCTGAAGGTTCCACCATGACAGAGCTCCATCGAGAAACAGTCCAGAAATGTAAGTGACTTGATGCTCTGGCGCACACTTACTCATCCGCAACACAGAATCTGTCTTCTCAACCCATCTCACAAAAGTTATGGTGCCTCCAGTGCCGTCAAAGTTTAGAGGCTTGCAGACCAGAAACTGCTTGTAAGTACAGCCTGTACAAGCAACATCATTCACAGAAGGCATTAGCAAAATGCACATGGAAATGTCCAAACGTATTGTAATGTGTCTTAAGTGACTTAAACATTAACGTTAGGTGGGTTATTCCCTGAGGTGCCTCCACTGTGTTCGGAGCGAAGGGCCTCATGTTGTGCGATTGCCTGTGAGATGCGTTCCTGTAGTTCTGCCTCGGTTGTGGGCAACTGAGTGTTCCTTCGAGGAGGCATGTTCTAAGAAGAAGATTGTATAGGTCAGGTCTTATTCGCTAAATAATAAATAGTACGTATATATAATAGCATTTATCATATCAAGCAAGCATATAGCATCACAATCATAGCACAAACATGTAAATCAACAACGTGTTTAATGAGAACATGACGATTGAGCTTTCATTAATCATCGACCACAAAGTATTGTTACATGCTTTACAAAGTGTATTATATCCAAAGGAACACAGGGTCACACTACCCTTGTCCAACAAGTATAAAAGTCATACAATCAAAAGGTGGTCTCCAAAAGGCTTCACATGCTCGGCTCAATAGTGGTGCTCTCATCAAAAGTAATGCAACCTACATAAAACCAAAAACCACTATGCTGATGGTGGTGGTGGAGGAGGAGGTGGAGGAAAGAAAAGCAAGCTGCGCACATGCGCAAGCTCCTTCTCGAGCTCATATACATGACGTAGCAGATAACTGATCTGCTGCTTGACAGTGAGAAATCGAGCATCAAACTCTGGAAAAGGAGTAAGAGGAGCAGGTGGATGTGAAAATGGAGACGGTGATGAACGAGGGGGAACAAAAGTAGGCTGACAAGGACACGGTAGGGGATGCGGAGTCAGCTCAAGCTCCAAAATCCTGCGACTCATAATCTCATACTGAAGCTGAAGTGATAAAAGTAACTCATCCCGTGTATAGCCAACAAAATGAGAGGGATGGTAGGGATCTGAAATCGGTATACAATACGGTGGGAACCATCGGAATGGCTCATCAAGTGGTGAAGAAGTAAAAGGGGCAAATGGTGTAGACTGAGGGATCTGTGGAAAAGCCGCTGAAACATAAGGATCATGACCAGGCTACTGGCCTGAAGTACCTTCCCCTGGACGGGGTGCGGGTATGTCCTGAAGGAAGACAATAGGTAAGTCAGTGCGATGGACATCAGACTCCATAGGGGGAAAAAGAGCAACATCAACGGGTGCAGGTGGAGGTGGAGGAATAAGTGGCTCAACAACAGGAGGGTCAACAGGTGCAGGAATTGGGTCGGGAATAAGTGGTGCAATATCAGGTATGTGAAAAGGAATAGGGTCATGATCAGGTATGGGCTCAGGATCAGCAGGTGCAATATCAGGCTGATCAACAGGATCAAGATCTAGCTCAGGATCAAGCTCAGGATCATGTGGAGGAGATGGTGTAGCCGACATCACAGTATCATCATCAGAATCAGTGGCATAGCGCTGTAATCCAACCGCATGCAAAGCTAAAGACATCGCAGACTCAAAGGAGTCTGAAACGGAGTATAAACTAATATCAGAGGACAACTCAATAACAGGAATCTCGGGAAGTGGAATAGCAACAACGTCCTCGTCTATCTCTCCATCACCATGGGCCTCATCAGGAGGACCATCAACAAACAGGTCAACGTCGTCGTCAAACAGATCTTCAAAAGGCCAATCCTCAGGAGGGATGACCACGAGAGGAACGGGAGCGAGGATCAGAGCCACAATATGCTCACCATCGGGATGCCCGATGATGAGATGATCATGGACTGGAATGGGAACAACAAAAGGATCCTCGTCTGGAATACCATCAGCAAGGGGTAAGTCATCTCCAAAGTCAGGCAACGCGAACGGCTGAAAGTCATCCTCGTCGTCTGATAGCATATCTAGGTCGCTCTCAGTATCTAATGTAAAGATCTTCGGCTCTGGTGCGATCTCGTCATCGGAGATAATAGCCATAGGGTCATCGGTGTCAGATATCCTCTCTCGGATGAAGACATAGTGTCTGTAACAGAACAATCATAACATATGCACACATATATTAACCACTATCATTTAGTATGCAATCAAAGACAATGTATTATGAAAACATGTATCCTCGTTATTCCTCATGAAACCTTTCTATCCTTCCTAGTCTATCCCAGACTAAACCACAAATGTGACCTTGCAATTTTGTTTCTTGTCTTTCCTTTTGTAAAAATGTTTGTTCCATGGATCTGGGCGTTTTGTGTTATCAATGAAAACATGTTGTAAAAATATTTTCATGAGAGCCCTAATGATTGTAGTCTAGACTCGAGAAGGAATCCTAGTTCGCTACAATCGAAGCTCTGATACCAAACTGTCACACCCTGACTTTTGCAGAAGCGTGATTATGTGTGACTTGCTTAATATCATTGCATTCAACCATAACAAACAACTATATGATAAAGCTAAAGATGTTCATCCATTGATTAAGTTTTAAAACATCACAATATCATTGTTTTAGAATCCAAACACAGACTTCAAATCCAAATTTACAAACCATGCAAATTGTTTAGAGTTCCATAAGGACTCGACAAAAGACATTAATAAAAACCATGCTTTGAATGATGTGTCTTATCCAGGATAAGACACACTATCCAGACCCTTAGACACCTGATGACATCTTTTATTTCCAACATCACTTGAAACTTCCAAACGCCCGCTAGATCCACATTTAATTTCCTGAAATACATGTAGTTTGAAAACATCAACAAAAGTTGAGCGAGTTCATGTGTTTGTATGTGTGCGCAAATAAATCTTTGTAATCGTTGTAAGTACGTATGTTTTGTAAACCCAGTATGAAAACAAACAAGGAAACAGGTCAATTAATGGTTTGCAAGGCCATTAACGTGTGTGCAACGGCGTAGGAAGGCTCAAACCTAGCAGATTTTGTACCGGGCCTCCGGCTGTAAGACATAGTCACCTCATGGGCCAAACCCCGGTCCACATGGGTGTGGGCTCGCTACACCCAAATAGAACTATCACTCATGCCCCTCGGTCCACTAACGAGGATTAATGGTCTTAAGAGTGCGCCTACCCATTCACATGATCTAACAGTACATTCCTTAGCTAACCATACCAATTGTAATTACGGATGGCAATCAAACCCGAACCCGATGGGTAAACCCGAAACCCGACGCATTTGGGACGGGTTTGGGGTCGGTTAATCGGGTTTGGGATGGGTTTGGGAATAGTTTTTATTTTTTTCGCGGGTTTGGGACGGGTTTGGGATTTAGTGATATACCCGTTTACCCGACCCAATTACCCGATAAAGTGTACCCGGTTACCCGATTGTATACCCGATATAATTTCTTTTATATTATTAACGTGTATATATATGATACATCCATTTTTTACACATATAGGTATTCGATTCCATATATATTGTAGTTATTTGATATATATTTTTATAATAACAATACAAAATGTAACCGGTTAGTAGTTACCCGATAGAAACCCAATGGGTTTTGAGATGAGTATACCCAACGAATAATCTTCTTAAATTAACGGGTTTACCCGAAACGCACGGGTATACCCGATACCCGATGGGTATTTACCCGCTAGAAACCCGACGGGTTTTGGGACAAGCTTTTCTAATCGGGTTTGGGTTTGGGATTACCTAAACCCGTCCTAAACACGACCCATTGTCATCCCTAATTGTAATCGTTTGTAAACATTTTGTAACATGTACTTCATCCCAGAAGTTATAAAACATAAACAGTTAAAAGAAAAGGGGGGAACATGAACTCACAATCCTGCGTTCTTCGTATCCAACTGTAACTCAAAGCTTCTTCTGGTGTACACGACTACCTACAATGTACTACGGTTTATTAGACGAGCGGGTCGTGCCTTGACTTAGTATTCATTAGTGTCTTTGAGTTACGTTTGATTGTGTCATCAAAATTATTCCAAGTTATACAATTAATTGTCAAAATAATAAATATTTTAACTTAAATTATATTTATCATATTTTGGAATAATGGTTAAAATAATAAATTCTTAATTTGTCACACTTATGTATTTGTACATGAATATTTCCCCAACGATGGGTGTTTTAGTATTCGTATTCTTATCCTTATATATTTCTGCCAAGAATCGGTGGCGTATTCCTGTGTGTATTTATACGTACGAGAATACGTATTTCCATTGTGTTTATTAAGTATTCTTAATCTTAATTTTTGTATTAACTTTTCCGGAATAATATTTCTAATAATAAAAATACATCAATATAAATTTCCAAACTATATATTTTAAGAAATATTTCATAGAAAAATTACTTATAATTTTTCCTTGGCAAAATATATTTATAACTTTCATATGAGTCTCAAAAACAATATATTTTTAAGTTTAACTTGGAAAATATATATAAACTTATTTTTCACCCAAAAATAATGTAATTCATGTTTATTCAAGAAAATATATATTTTCTCCCAAAAATAATACATCTTCTAATAATTCCAAGAAAAATATATATGTTTTCTTTTCCAAAAATAATATATTTTTTGCTTGTCAAAAATATGATATATTTTGTAATAATTGTAAAAATCATATTTTTGTTTCCTTGGTGTCCAAAATACTAATTACCAAAATATACTTATGAATTAATTTTCCGGAATATTTTGTATGTTGTATTCCTTGTTCGGTTTCTCCAATATTTTGGGTAGAAATTGTATATTTATTTCTTGGAATTTTGGTCATATTTTGGATTGTAATCTCTTGGTATTTTGGTGAGTTATATTATTTCAAGTCCTAAAATAATATAACTAATACACACAATATACAAATAATCACACACATGGTGACATCTAAATATATATTTTCCTAAATACATATTTAGTCACTTTTATTTACAAAAACCAACCTCCAATATTTATAAATTTTGTAACAAAAATTATGGCAAACTTTATATAAAAATTCATGGTTTAAAATATACTTGTAAATATTTGTTTAAAAATATTTTTCTAAGTTTTTAATTTCTAGAAAATTTTTGCTATAGTTTCCCCTAAAAATGGAGGTTTCCGTGCTTTCAAATGATATCATTTTCTTTTATAAATCAACACAATCGACAACAAATCAATCTACACTTACCAATTTGCCAAAATCAAGCAAAACTACTACCTCATGAACTTGAAACTTTACAAAAATGTGTAGTAACTTACTAGTGTGTTTAGTAAGCCTAGTTACCTTTTAAAGTGTGGTTGTTTAGTTAAAAACTTTATTTTTCAAGGAATTAGTTCTTTACAACTTGTAATTAATTTTTCTAAAAATGTTTCTTCTTGAGTTTTTCTTGTTACATATATATTTCTACACTTGATTAACCACTAAAAATGTGGTTAATTCCTTTAAGAACCAAGATTAAGTAAACTTTGTATTTTTTTTAACTTGATTTCTTGAAAAATCATTCTTGAAATCATAGATTTACAAGACTTTATGTTTACTTTGATCATCACTTAACAAGAAAAACAACTTATACTTTCAAGTTCATGATTTACATGAGGACGATCTATTGATCTTTAACATAATCATCCTCTCATCTTGCTAGATTATGTCTTTAATCACTATCTAGCAAGATCACATGATGATCTACATCAATAACATGAGCAATCAACAATCAACAATCATAACAATACTTAAACAACTCGTTTTCTTATGTATTTAGTCTTATGTTCAAGTTTCATGCTCTTGATTCATTGTGTTCTTTATGATTAACAACTTGTATCTTCTTTTAACCACCAAAACAAGATGTAAAATGAAGAGTAGAATGATCTTACTACTAGCTTAAGGCTAGGGATGATCACTGAAAATGGAGTGGATAAAAGCTTGTGTGAGAGGTCCTTTAGCTTCCAAGAGTTCCAAGCTTCCTTGTACACCTTCTAACACCTTTGTATATGTATGGATTGTATGAGAGGTGAAAGATGGGGTGTTCGGCCGTGAGCAAGGGGAGAGGAGAAGAAGAAGTGTGTTGGTATTTTGTGAAGGAAATGAATGGGTTATGATCCCTTAGGTTCACTTATTATCTTCATCACTTGTAATCCATTGGTTTTTATGTTTTTAAAGTTGAGACATGATCTATTTTTATAAACAAATAAAATCTTTAGGTGGGGCCACTATGTTGCCCGATTTTAGGTGTGGGGGGGGGGGGGTCTTAGGCTAGGTTGTAACCATAAGTTAGGTTATATGGTTAAAAATCAAGTATTAGTTAGGTTAGTTAGTTACTAGTTGTTATATAATGTGTTATGATGTTCGGGGACCATAACTAGCTTGGCAATGCTAAAACAGTGCTTCTAGTGAAAATTTGGTGTTTCGGGTAGTGTCCGGTTGTTCGGTTGGTTACCCGTTCGTTAAGGTGCTAAACTATGCAGTTTAGTGTGCTTTATGTTACCTTTTGTGATACTTTTGATTCCCGACACTTAGGAAAGCATTCAGGACCATTAAACCATATTTTTGCATGATATTAGAGTGCTTAAATGCTGAATTTTGCTTATTTCTGCAGAATTCTGCAGTTTATGTGAGTTTTAGGCACTTTCTGGCACTTAAACTCTCTCTAGGAAGGTAGTTTTGTGATCTTTACTTTCCTACACACTATACTAGTGTAATACTTGGTTTCTGGCTCATCCTGTGTCTCAATACAATGTCTGTCTTGTGACAACCGGTGATTTACGGCTCTTAATTATGTGATTAACGAGTGATTAATGCGATAATAAATAGTGTTTACAACGCAAATTAACTTAATTAGGCATTTGGAATGCCTAGGAACGTTTATCGGACTTTACAGTGCACGTATGGTGATTGACGGGGAGTCGGCTGAATACTACGCGACAACGAACTGATGCTGTACAAAATACTGACAACGCCGACAAGTATGGATGTTACACGAATATTTTATGTGTACGAAATAAAATTTGTGAATTTATTGGGCTTCCGTGCGACACAAAAACGTGAACTAAAAACCCGATAACAGGAAACGCATCGGCAACAAAACGGAAGCGACGGAGATGCCTGTCACCTTCGAAACTTACATTTGACGCTATATTTAGCTCCGTAGTAAAATTTTAGGGACTACAGTCGAAACCGGATCAGAAAGCGAATTAAAGACGACAACGATATAATTTTGCGCGACTATTACCGTTATCGACGCACGAACGCACAAACAACGACTACCAACCGTATTTTTGTATTTTAATTTTTGACGTTAAACGGAGTTCAGGATTTGACAACGGGTCTCGTAGGAATTACGGGCCACTTACACATATGGTTGGACTTGTGGGCCCTGGGCCCAAGCCCAAAACCCACAAGCCTAAACCCGCACATAATATATATTAGATCTCTCAAGATCTCTACAAATCCTACAAGATCCTACTAAATCCTATCAAAATCTAAAAGATTTACTAAATCTTAGCAAATCTGTCCAAAATCACTACAAGATTTTTACTAGATCTTGAGACATGTACTATCTCTATAAAGGAACTTTATCATTCTTTCTTCACCATACACACACACAAACAAGATATGCAGACTTATCTTCAACACTCTCTCTCTCTCTCGATACAAACACAGACACAACACACATCTCTTGGCTCACTGTCCTCCCTCGTTTTTCTTTTCCCAGTCCGGCGATCGGTGAACCGGTGAAGCCTGCTGCTTCTCCGACCAGACACCCCCTTCCTCTCTCGGTTCCGATGACCGGAGCCGGTTGCCGGCTCCTCTTTCTTCTCCGGTCGTACACACACAACCCCACCCCCCCCTCGGTTGAACAGTAACAACACCGCCACCATGGCGGCGGCGGAGACCCGACAGAGTTCAAAGAGAGAGAGAGAGAGGCTGATGAGAGAGAGAGATGTCGAAGAGAGAGAAACGGTGGCGCGTGGCGGCGCGTGACGGCGTGGTATGGCGGAAATCGATGTTGCAGAACCGACGGGTTCTGTCCGGTAAACAGACTTTAACCGTCATTTTCTTTTGATCTGTTTCGGTCCCGTTTTCGCGGCTCAGTCGGTTCGGGTTCGAGTCTCGGGTCAGACACAGTCGGGTCAGGATTGAGGTCAGCGGGTTCGAGCTTTGGTTTATCGGGTCAACAGGTTCGGTTTGGTCAGGCGGTTCAGTTGACTCAGTCACCGAGTCAACTCAGTGACTCGGTTAACTCAGCTTACGGGTCAACTCGGTCCGGGTCAACAATGGTCAACAGATCAGTTCGGGTGACGTTTCGGTTTCGGTTTCGGTTTCGGTTGACTCGGTTAACCGAGTCAACTCAGAAGGTTCGGGTCGGACGGTTCGAAGCAACTTATGAAGCGGATCGGATCGACTCAGTCAAACTGAGTCAACCCAGTCAACTCAGCGAGTCAACTCGGTCAACCCGGTTGACTCGGTCAGCCGGTCAGCTCAGTTAACATAACAACGAGAGTTTTTGGTAATGGTTTAAACCGCGATTATTTTCGTTAACTATTCCTTATTTTAATTATGCGTGATAACGAGCTCGAACCGACATGATTATATTTTACATTTTATGAAATATTGGTCAAATTGATATATTGTTGATTGAATATTGGTTGCTTTTTGAAAAAAATATCGACACTTTGGTTATCGGGGGCGTCCAAAAAACAGAGGAAACTCTGCACGTTTTTTGAGAAAATCCAAGTTTTATTATAAAACAAAACGTGCTTTTTGAGCGACTTTTATAAAACGAGATACGAATATAAAGTTTCTTTCGACCACAACTTACAACTTACGAGAACAACGATACGAAAAATATTTCGACAACAAAATAAATATAGTTATTATTATATTTATTTCAAACGAACTCGAATCTTTTTATAAATAAATATAGTATATATATTTATTTCAAGCATCGCGTAACACGAATTCGTTTCATCAAAATAAATATAGTTTATATTTATTTCAAATATCAAACGACACGACGATTGTTTTGCTAAAATAAATATAGTTTATATATTTATTTGAAGTAATAAACGACACGAATTCTTTTATAAAATAGATATAGTTTATCTATTTATTTCAAACTTCAAACAAACTCGATAATACTTTCTCAAAATAAATATAACTTTTTATATTTATTACAAACGCCGAAACGGCGTATATGTATATTATGGCAAGTATATACAAGACGTAATATATAATACAAATTTATTATATATTACTTTCATACGAATATTCCTTTGTATCAACATACGACTTCTTAAAACGAGCTAACAAGTATAACTTCTTCGCTTCTTTTAAGTTGACAATTTACCGTCAAATCGTTCGATCAACGATTCGGTAGAGCTCGATGACACGTAGTTTAGTTACTATGTTATTTAGAAACTTATTAGGTATTCCGTGTTAGGAATATTGTAGAATGCACGCTAGCAAGTCAAGTCTTGGAAACGACCTCATCGAAGTCGTAATTAGCTAGCTTTGCACAAGGAATATTCAGGCGAGTTCATAACCCCCACTTTTTACTGTTTTACATTTTTGTAAATGTTTTCGGGGTGGAAAGACATGCACGTTTTGGCAAAAACATACAAGGTTTTGAACAAACGCAAAACTCGTATTTCTAAATCATATTACGAAGGGATTTCGAGGAACTCAAATGATTTACGAAAGGTTTATACTAAACATACCGGTTTTTACAAAACAAATGCTTATTTTCGAAATGTGATTGATTTACGGTCGGGGAGACCAGGGATTTACGGTCGGGGAGACCATGGATTTTCATACATATAGACATATTACAAAAGGATTACAGACATTTTTACACATGGTATGTTTAGAGTAAGGAGGGTTAGGACGTACAGATCATTTGAGTGAGTAGGCGGGAACTGGAGGCCATTAATCCTCATTGTAGGACCGGGGGACGTAAGCGGTAGATCTATCTGGGTGTAGCGAGCCCAGCCCCAGGCCCAACAGAACGGACCTCGGGGTGACTTTGTGCCCAACGCAAAATCCGCTAGGTTTGAGTCTTCCTACTTGCACTTCACACATATCAATGGCCTTGCAAACCATTGGTGATCTCTTTATTTCCTTATTTGCTACATACCAGGGATTTTATACTTACAAAATACTTGTTCATACAAATTAAATACCATCTTTTATACAAAAATTCAAAGCATAAGATTATGCGGGTATGGAGTCAAAGTCAGGGTGGGCATTGACGGTTATACGAACATTACAGATACAAGACTTTACAAATACATGGTTTTTATGAACATAATGTGTTACAAACACAACGTTTCCATATAACTGGGCAAGAAAATGACTTTTGATTCGTTTTCTCAATGCTATTTCAAAAACCGGTTATTCCAAAGATTTATTTCAAATCATTCACAACTCAAAAGATTTATTTCAAATCTTTTACAAACAAACTATGAACTCGCTCAACTTTATGTTGACTTTTTCGCATGTTTCTTTCTCAGGTTGCATTTCTAAGACAAGGCACGGTTGGAATAGGAGAACCATTGGAGTTTCGAGTACTTAGCGGCGTTCATTATTCTAAAAGACTTAACTTATTTGCTTCCGCTGTGCAATGAAGATACCAGTCCAGTCACGCCAATGCTCTGATAATTTCGGGGTGTGACAGATTGGTATCAGAGCTATAGGTTACAGTGAATGAGGTTTCTGTTGTGATACCTAGGCTCTAACCTCACTTTTCTCTGGGACTTAGACTATTAAGACGTTGAATACATACATAACGCCTAGTACTCGAATATGGTCTCCAACCGTTGCCGAAAAGCAAACAGTCAAAATTTTGTTTTCAAACATACGCTATTGTGATGTTTTATACACAGTACACAAAACAATTACATACAGTACACGACACTCTAAGAGTTTAGGAAACATGCATTTAAGACCTTCGGAACAGGGAATTCAGCCGGGTGGCTGGATCTGGTCGAGAGACCAGGGAGTCAGTCTGAGAGACTAGGAGATTCAGTCTGAGAGGCTGGGAAGGTAGTCTGAGAGACTAGGAGATTCAGTCTGGGAGGCTGGGAGGATAGTCTAGTGGGACTAGGAGATTCAGTCTGAGAGGCTGGGAGGATAGTCTAGTAGGACTAGGAAGTTCAGTCTGAGAGGCTGGGAGGATAGACTAGTGGGACTAGGGGAATTACTTGATTGCTTATTGGTGACTAACATGTTT
>JARYGA010043272.1:0-50088 GCA_030545235.1 Helianthus tuberosus
ACAAGCACCGAGAGAAAACGACCTTTATGTTCTTGATATGAGCGTTGCGAATGCAACAATAAATTAACCTCAGTGCTTTGTATCTAAAGCTACTGAAAAGGAGTCGATTCTTTGGCACTGTAAAATGGCCCATATCCACTTACGAAAGATGAATTATTTTGTCCACAACGATCTAGTGAGAGGTGTCAATCTGAAGAGTTTCCACTTGGGAGATGAGTGCATTAGTTGTAAGAAGGGAAAACAAACTAAGAAATCACACCCGAGGAAGCTTCAGAATTCAATCACTAAACCACTGGAGAGGCTACACATGGATCTCTTCGGTTCTGTTAATGTGAAGAGTATTAACGGAGAGTTGTACTGCCTCGTTGTGACGGATGATTATTTGAGGTTTTCATGGGTATCTTTTCTAAAGTCCAAAGATGAAACATTCCAGAGTTTGTTGAATTTGTTCTGGAAGTTAGAAAATCTATACCATCGACCTATTCAAAGAATTCGCAGCGGCAATGGTACAAAATTCAAGAACAACCAAATGACAGCGTTCTACAATAGAAAATGTATTTTGCAAGAATTCAGTGCTCCGTACACGCCGCAACAAAATGGGGTGGCAGAAAGAAAGAATCGGACGCTGATAGAAGCTGCTCGCACTATGTTGGTTGATTCAAAGCTCCCTGTTAGCTTTTGGGCTGAAGCCGTGTCATCTGCTTGCTATACCTTAAACCAAGTGTTGACCGTAAAGCCACATAACAAGACATGTTTTGATTTACTAAACAATCGAAATTCGAACCTAGAATATCTTGAACCATTTGGGTCACCCTGTACGGTGATAGATCCTTATGGGAAATTCAGTGCAAAATCTTTGGAGGGATTCTTCGTGAGATATGCTAGTCCACTCAGACGAGTTTATCTTCCAATTCTCAACAAAGTGATTGAAGCTCAGCATGTGGATTGCCAAGGTTACACTATGCCGACGTAAAAACCTGGTGATTCATGGTTATTCAACTATGAGAAGCTGTGGGAATCATTTCATCTTCCTGAAGAACCATCATTTGAAGATCAGATAAGGTTATATCAAGATTATAAGTCATGTCAGTTGAACGAAGGTCCGACCAAGACTTCCAAAAGACAACAGAGTCCTAATGATCATGAAGCTGGTCCAAGTCACACTCTACAAGATGATACAGAAGTTCATTATTCACTGTGTGCCTTCGTTACAAACACTCTCAAACCTAAACGAAACTCTGTCCAAGTTTCCCATGAAATCACTTTGGGGTGTTGATTTGCACAACACTTTCAATGGGGAAGGTACAATTTTATGTTTTATATCAGTTTTCCCGTTCAAATTTGTGTTTGAAATTTGTCGAACCTATAAAATCAGATCTAGATTGATTTAACGGTTAAATCTAGAAATTGGTCATGAAATATGTTAAATCGGCACCTTTAGGTTGTAGTTGAATCATTAATTTAATGATTGATAACATATATTGAATTTTGATTTGATGAACTATTCTTCACAGTTGGTCTGAAGCCACTGGCTTCGTACGAAGCAAGTCAATATGTTATAAACTGTTTGATATGTTATGATATGTTGATTATTGATTATTGATGTGTTCTAAATCATAACAGTCTCTTCGGAATTGTGCCTTTGTAATCTATAGCTTCGTAAAACTATGTCCTCATACAAGCAGGCTAATATGCCTGGCTTCGTACGAAGGCAGGAGTAATCCAAAATTGAAAAATTTTTCTAAGTATTAAAACGCTATACTTTCTCGATAGATGAGCAATGGTTATTAATTGTTTACCTTGTTTTGAGCTGCCTAAAAGTTTGAACTTTGACGCTCGGCACAACATATGCTGCACACTTGATAAGACGTTACTGAGAATGGATCTGTTCAAAGACGTGATAGATTTTATCGACAGAAGCACAATCAAGAAAGCGTTAACAGATAAGCACAAGTGCTACAGATCACACATTGAAAGATTTTGGAACAACGCAAGATACGATGAAGCGTTAAAGAGAATATTCTCAGCATTGAAGATAAAGGATGAGAACAAGAAATATATAGACATTGAAGTCAAATTCACAGTTGAAGATGTGAGGAGGGTACTAGATCTCAAAGATTCTGATGACGATCCAATTCAAGTGCCTGAAAGATTAGTCAAGGGTTTATGGATGTGAATGGGGTGAATGAAACTCAGTGCAACAAGTCACAACTTTCTAGACCTTACAAATTCCTCCTACATTAAATGATACATGCTTTACACCATCGTGAAGGAGGATTTGATGTGTCTTCGGATTTTATAATGTGTATTTTGACATGTTTGATTCTTAACCGACCTTTTCATATTTCACAGGCACTATTCAACCAAATGGTTGATAACGTTCATAGAGAGAAGTTTCTGTTGTATCCTCGATTCATACAGATGCTATTGGATGATCAGATCAAGAATTTGTCGAAAGATAATGATGATGAGTTGCAGTTAGAACACATGGATGCTAAGACACTTAAAAGATTGAATGTGTATTAAGGTGTTGCAAAAGACAAAGAACCTCCATGCAGGAAACAATTTAGATCTATCGCAAAGCCAAATTATGCTGCTCCAAATCATGATAAGTGGAGGCATGCCGACAGTAATTCTGATTCAGCAGATAAAAAGATGGAGCCATTCTTTAACAAGAGTGGAAAATTTTGGTTGAAAGTTGAAGACAAGAAAGAAAGAGAGATACTACTCCAAAAGCTTCAAAGTCAACAACACCAAAAGCAGCACCTAAAAGATCATCAAAGAAGAAATCACCTCCACACTTGGTTGATGAACCTGATGATGTTCCTCCAGACTATGTTAATATAACAGGTGATAATATTCTGCAAATGACATTTGATGAATATGAAAAGATTCCAGTTGCTCAAGATGTTGTTTAAGCTGCTCAAGAAGCTGAAAAATCAATGAATGCAGAACAAGTTGATGGTGAGAATGTTGAAGCTGAGGCAGGAGGTGAAACTGTCAAAGAAGGTATTGTTCATACTGATTCTAGTGAGATAGATGTGAGTGCACGAATGTCTATCACCTCCGTCATTCCGAACCGTAGCAAGAAACTGAACAAGACGAGGTTTTATATTGTAAAATATAGGGGAGAGTCTAGTTTAAATGAGGAGTGGCAAACTTGTAATTAATGAGATCTTCTTTAGAGCCTTGGTTATAAATAGGAGGCTTAGGTAGTTCATTTAGAACTTTTGCAACTTGTGGAACTTGAGAGAAGATCTAGAGAGAGAAGGTGATTCAAGGTTTTGTATATTGTCATATTATCAATCGAATCATCGGTTTATTACATTCTTGTGTTCGGTCCATACACGTGCATGGATTCTGCACGTTGTACGTGTCTTTCGTAATCATTCTGGAGTCAATCCGATCCTACAACAGAGAGTGACATTGATGTTACTCAACTTGCACCAACAACATATGTCAGTGGTAAAATCAAGATAAAAGGACCTTCTAGGAAGAAAAAGGGTTCTGATGAAGAAGATGCGTCCTATATGCTGACACCTGCTGAAGCTGAAAAGTTAAAGAAAGGTAGAGGTATGAAAAGAAGTGCTAAACCAACAGATGCAACTCCATGAAAGAAAAAGATTCGAAAGACTACAGCGAAAGCTGTTAAAGACAAATCTGGTGAATCTGTGAAAGTTCCAGAAAATGTGACAAAGGAGGTACTGATAGTTGAAGCAGAAGTTCATGTACCTACACCTCCAGTATCACCTATACAGGAATCAATTCCTGTTTAAGTTGAAGTTCATTCAACTCCTCCACAACAAACGAAGAATGTTGAAGTGCCTGAGTCGACATCAAAGAAAACTACAACTCTGATTCCACAAAGTTCGAGCCAAAGTTTTCCTAAGATGCCTAGTAACCTTGGTCCATGTCCAACAAGTTTGGAAGATGTTGGTGATATTGCATTCTTTAACGATGAAAGGGTTGATGCTATGATCAAAAGAGTTGTTGTTATAGAAAAGGCCAAAGTAGAGACAGAAGAAAAGCTTAAAGCGTTTGAAGCTGAACTTGAAGAAACCAAAGAGAAGCAAAAAAGTGTTGAGGCCGAGAACGTGGTTTTGAAGAATGAACTCACAGTAATGCATGAGAAGGTATTGGATGTTGAGGCTAGCAATAGTGTGTTGAATGATATGTTTGATGAGATTCTATCTACAAATTGTGATTTGAATGATGCTAACACAACGATGAGTCATGCGAATGAGATCTTGCAAAAGGAGAAAGAAGATCTGAAAGTCAAAGATGAGAACAAGTCTAAGAAGATAGAGAGGTTATGCGTTGTGATCGAAGATAGCCTTGGTATCAATGTGCACGCAACTTATGATGAAATAGGAGTCTGAAGAGCTGAGGCTCGGAGGATGGAACGTCAAAGGAATGAAGAACAAGAAGCTACAAGAGCTACATAGGATAAAGGGAAGAACATAGCTGAAGAAGAGATTCTGGAATCGTCAAGTCAACAGGAACAGCAAGCAAGCAATGTTGAGGTTAACACCCAAACAACTATTGTTCTTGCTCAACGATTTTTAATTGTAAGTGAGGCTGTGGATGTTCCATATAGTCGAGCTGAAACAAGAAGACTGAATGAGGTAAAGCATCGCAGAGCAAAGAAAAATGATATGAAAGTCGAAGAAGATGTTGAAGAACAGAATACAGACGATCTATTCAGAGATATAGACGACTACAAAGGAAGTGGTGATAATGGTGATAACAATGATGATGATGGTAATAGTGGTGCTATTGTTGTAAGCCGAACAAGCAATCAACAAGACCTTGATTTCCTGAATGACACGTAGAATGACGAAGTTGAGGATGTTCATCCTCAGGGGGAGTCATCGTCAGGTACTTAACTCTCATCTACTTCTAAAGTTATATACTTACAACATGATGTTGAGGAATGTTAATTAGTCGAGAACTTGACGAGGGAATCAATGAAAGAATCTCTAGGTCTAAATGTTGAAGATAAGTTCACATTTAACTTCGAGAAAGACATAGAGAATAATGGTCCAGATGATGAGTATCTATTCAAGTTCGTTGATGAAGCTGACAACTTTAATGATGTGGTGATCAAAGATGATTCTGACTCAGACCGTGAAGAACATATGCACTATTCAGGTCGAGACTCTGATTTTCCCACATTCACAGAGTTGTTTAAAACTCATAATGAAGATGATTTGAAGAAAAAGATCGTTGAGAAGCTCGGTGAATAAGGTATTCCTAGGAAGCTGACTAAAGAAGAACTTTGGGAGGAACGTAAGAAATGGTTCAGACCGATGCCAGAGGAGCGTAAGTTTAAGAGGCCATTGAAGTTCTTTAAGAGTTATCCAGATGAATCTCTCGGAGATATCCTATCCTGGGGGTATCTAGATGATCTGAAAGTTTATGCCATAAAACGTGAATTCGGAGTTCAATACTTCGAATATATCAAAGATTTGAAAACGTTGCCATGGTGGGATATTGAAGAGTTAGACAAAATGAATAATATCCAACAACTCGAGTGGGGTCCTGAAGTACGATACTATGAATGAAGACTGTGGTATTACATTCGTTGGCAAGCACGTGAAAACTTCCCAAAATGGAAACCACAGTACCCAAAGCGTACCGTTGTTGTAGATCCAGTGACAGGGGAGAAAGACATCGCTCTACATGTCAAGCGACCACGATGTATGAAAAATATCCCACTAAAGGAAATGGAGCAAGATTTCTACAAAGACTTCAGGGGTTGGGCATATGATCCTAAAACGCATCAAGCAGTGATTGGTCTACGTGATAAGAAGATGGTTTACAGGCGAATCTTTCTGATAGATCCGATGTGGTTGGTGAACTGTTCCAAGAAGGATATTGACTGTTTATTCTTCAACAAGATTATGTTCTATAAAGCTGATAAAGAACAGGCTATGCAGTATCCAAAGGTAGTGAATGTTTGTTTTGAAAAAGATATACATTCAGGCCGCTACTGGGAGTTAAAGTGGAGAGATCTTGAACATGAAGAATTTATGAATGAACAGCGCACAATGAAAGAATGGATAGAAAGATGGTTGAAGCAGCAAAGAGAGCGAAGTGGAGATTGGAATGGGGCAGTTTGACACTGATCAAACTCCGATAGAATCTGATGAACGCAAGATTCCCATGTGGTCCAAAACAATGGATGATATCAAGGAATAGTGTGAATGGTGTATTAATGAAGGAAGGCATAAAAGAAAGCAGATGTTAGCTGAACGAGCTGAAGAAAGGAAGAGAAAGTATAGAGAGAGGAGAAACAACAAGAAGAGCTGATTGAAGACTATACAAGACGACTACAGCTACATCCAAGGGGGAGTCTGTGAATGCAATATGTTTGTACCTTACGTCTAGTATCGAGTCTATGCAATTGTATATGTTAGTATGAACTTGACTTGGTTTTGTATTGTATATGTGCCTTTGTACGAAGGGACATAATAGGTCAAGATAGGTTGTATTGGCTTAACACCCTAGTTTGTACGAAGCTACATTGTCTATAAATAGGGGTGTTGGGTTCATTTGTGATGTAACTTTTTGGTGAGACATAGCGAAGCTCTGCCAAAATTCTCTCAGGATCTGTAATTCTTCAATCATTAATGAGAAGTGATCTTAACGGTATCTGTATGGTCTTTTTGCCGATCTTTTGCATAGATTCCGCACATTGCACGTAGATAATCGATCTGGTCGAAGCGTTAATTGAAGGCGATCACGGTCCTCACATGTTGGTTGGGAGTTGTGTTGTATTCATCATGGAGGGAAAACCCTAAGCTAGGGTTTGTGGTACTTGAAGGATTCTTCTTAAATCAGATATGTGTTGGTCTCTGTATCCCTAGATGGACACAGGGCAAACTGACCAGACTGATTAGCTTGGAGTTAAACGCTCTTATTGGATTGTTTTTATCCATCTCTTTATTTTGTTACAGTTGTTTGTGTATAGGTCTTCTGTTGTCGGGCCAGTCGGACCGGTCTTGATCGAGTCTTTGTGTTAATTGTTGTGTTATGCATTGTCTTGTTGTTATTTAGAGTTAATAAGGTTTTCTTGTAGTTTGAGAATCTGTGTTAAGACTTATCCAGGAACTTACAAAGTGATGAAACTGGAATCTGGCCCCTGACACAGTTTTCTTCTCTTAGGGTTCATGTACTTATTGTGGTTGATTAGTGTTTGGTTTGTGCTGTGTTGTTGATTGTGTGCCTCTTGCTTGTTTTTTTTTTGTCAAGATGGGTGATGGTGGAGGTAGTACTTCATAAACTCTTATAGTAAACCTGATATTGGTGATCCCTTGTATTTACATCCTAGTGACTCAAGTGCATTAACTATTGTTAGTATTAATTGAAAGGTAATGAGAATTGCAAAGTTTGGTCTAGTATTATGAAGTTGGCTTTGGAAGCAAAAAATAAATTGGTTTCATTAATGGAAAATGTGAAAAATCTTTAGATGATGATGTGTTTGGAAACCAATGGGATAGATATAACTCTGTTGTCTTAACTTGGTTATTGAACTCTGTTTCTAAAGAGATATATCTTGGTCAGGTTTTTTTTCAAAATTAGCTTCTGAAGTTTGGACTGATTTGAAAGAAACTTACCACAAAGTGTGTAAGTCCTGAAAATATGGATCAAACAATGATATCAAACGATCAACAAGGATGGGCGGAATCAAAACTTGATGATCTTCAAGAAATAATCAAGAATAAGAAGATTTAAAGATTTGTTGATTCAAATGCTTAAACTTGCATACAAGGAGCTTGTCTAATACAAGTTTCTAAAACAAGGAACCAACCCATGCTCTTCATTTCTATTTCCTATTTATAAGGAGGGTTTCCCCCAAAACCCTAGGCCCATTTCCCTAAAGCCCACTCTAATACCCACCATTCTAGAAGCCTTGGTCAATTAGCAACAATCCTACTAATCCATAAACCTATAGGGCCTAACAATCTCCCCCTAGGTTTACTGGATTAGTTGGTGAATCCGTTTGGAGGACCACCTTGCAACGGAGCTGGATCATCAAACAAACGATTCTTGATTACGATCTTAAACTTCTTTTCCAGCTTAACTTTCAACAGACATCAGCATACCCGTATCGCTTTGTAGTTGCTCGATCGTCTGATCTTTGCTTGATTTTTGAGCTTGCAAAGATGAGATCTGAGCCTCTTTCAGGGCAGCATCTTATTCTAACACAATCACTCTTCACTGCAACTTCGCTACATCAATAGCTGTATCATCATCACTATCTATTTCTTCAATAAATTTCATTTTGTTGGCTGCAAAGCGCATGGCTGCTTCATCATGCTCAGAGAAATGGCACCACTGGAACTTCCTACATTGAACCTGATGCCGCTTGAGCTTTCTGGTTGCAAAATGAGTTGTTTCAGGCAGATTGAGATCGAAATGAATTTTAAATCAAAATCGAGATCTTGCGTGCTTGTTTATTGAGTGGCAGCATTGACTTGTGGATTGGTGGGCATAGTAGGCTATGGTTCTGAGCTTGGGCCAGAGAATGAATATAGGAGCTGTTTCGGTTCTTCGTTTCTTGTTGGATGCTTGTTCAGCATCATTTGTCGAATCATCTTCAATCTTAGGAATAGATATGGAAGGAGGGTTTCCGACACCATCCTTCAAGGACTCAATCAGGGCTTGTAGATTTTCAGCATTTCTTAAAATTGATTCTCGAACTGGTTCCTCATCTTTTTCAGACACAATCACTTCCACATCAATGTCGTCGTCAGATTCGTCTTCGTCTAAATCTAGAATTTATGTTTCTATCTCTGCTTTCTCATCAGCAAGTGTCTGTTGCACGTCATGTTCTTCGTCAACTGTGGCATTCAAAGGATTTGGTTTGAAAAGTATGAGAGACTGAAAAAACCTCGTAATTTGAATAAGTGGCCCGGAAATACAATGAGAGGATCTGAAATGCTTAGGAAAAGATATTAGTCTGAATATGCTACTCGAATGGGAAATGTTGACAATTTATAGTGTTTCGGATTGGGCCTGAGATTAAATAGCCAAGCCCCAACTCAGAACAATGGTCCGAATTACATTAGAGAGCAATGGGCCAGATCTGGTTCGTTTTATCCGAAACAGTGGGCCACAATCCGAAACAGTGGGCCCCAATCCGAAACAGTGGGCCAGATTATTACTTTCATGTTTTGCATTTTCAGAACAGAAAACATCTATCTCAAAATCAACGATCCAACCAACCGAGCAACCCTTTTTGAACATACAAACAAGAAAGATAATAATAACACAGTAAAAAAATAATAGAATAATCGTAGAGGGGTAATATAGGGAGAAGCTGCCAGGGGATCAAATCGTTTTCGAACTGATTAAGGAACACTTTTCAGCACATGCTTACTTAGACTGGTCCATGCGTTTGTTAATATACTTGTCCTCTTAAATCCAACGCTCAACCTTCAATTTTCAACCTTGTGATACGCTTAGGGTAGAATTATATTGTGACATCCGTGTGTCCCATTCCAAGGCATACCCCCGCGATCAAGGTAAGCACAACGGTTCATCGTAGCAGGTGAGCATACTGAGTCCATCATTTGCTTTTACAACGCCAGACTTTCTGGTGAACAGGTCAGTACTTCCGTACAGCAGAGTGACCAGAAAAGTTTTATGAGGTCTAGGTTGATACCTTTAACGGTACGAATTTGGCTTTTATAAGCGCACATAATTCTCTTTACGAGATTTTCTTTCGTTTAAGGTTTTGGCCTTCTTTGCAGCTCTTTTTAAGGATATCCTGACTGTGCCCTGGTCTGCATATAATCTGGATGCAACAGAAGGGCAGTCCTAATATCCCAGATGACTCATCAGTATAAAGACCCGAAACTTCAGATGTTGGCTATCTATCAACGCAGGATTTAAGACCATGAAATCATACGCCGTTGGTCTGTTACCCACGAGATGTCCAGTCCATTAGGTTTATATCACTTGGTATCTCTTTGCTTTTTGAGCGTTAGACCTATCAACACATCATAGTAGATCCTAGCATGTTCAGCTTCGAAACCTTACATGTGTTAATCAAGTTCTTTAGCATGAAAATTCATTTCACTTCCCAAGCAACTATTTCCCCCCTCAAACAAAGCGTATGTACATATATGTTTATTTTTTTTGCTTTTCTCCCCCTCAAACTCTGCATATGTATATATATGTCCCCTCCCCCCTAAATTTGTGCATCACTTTATGCGCAAATTTACTTATTTATTTACATAAGTATAGAAACGTTTTTTTTATTCGCTCAGTCGGTGAAAACGCATCATTTTCAAAAGATCCACAAGCACATTGAATCTCGAGATGCTTACAGGTTTTGTAAAAAAGATCTGCTGAATTAGCATCTGTGTGGATCTGTTTAAGTTTAAACAATCCTCTGGCATAGCTATCTCGAATAAAGTGCACCTTGATATCAATGTGCTTGGTTTTAGAGTAAAAGACAGGGTTTTTGATAATCTAGATAACGGCATCATTATCAAAATAAGTAGTAGAGTTTAGATAAATCAAACCGTAATCCTTGAGCTGGTGTTGTATCCAAAGAACCTGAGAGCAGTAGGCAGCAGATGCTGTAACGCACTTTGCTTCCGCTGCAAAAGTGAGTTGTTGCTTCTTGCACTGCCATGAGATGAGACTGTCCCCCCAGAATTGGCATCCAACTTATGTACACTTCATATCCCTGTTTTGACGAACTTGCAAGCCCATAAACATTTTCACTTCTCCCAACGAGCACATTTCGAACTTCTTTCTCATCATGCAAAAATATGAATGGCCTCCAGACGTGCCATCGGTGCGTGTACCTCATCATAATCCAGACCTTCAACTTTTTCGAAACCTTGAACTGCCAATCATGCCTTGTTCCTCACGATCACGCCGGGGCAATCTTGTTTGTTTCTGAATACCCAGTGCATTCCAACATCACATTTTCTTTTGGTGAAGAGAACCTCCGTCCCTTTGTCGCACATTAGAGATACACTCAAAAGGTTGTGCTTCAGTTCAAGGACATAATTGACGTATGAGAAGATGAGAACTCCGTTTTTGACATTGCCCTTCATGGTAATTCTTCCAGTTTCCCTTTCCCGCGAAGTTGACAAATCCACCGTTGAATATTTTTTTTTTGTTATTCAACTAGGATAAGTCTTCTGTCATGTGTCTGGAACAACCTCTATCGATAAACCAAGGTCTAACGATCTCCCTCCATAGCCGTTCCTGCACACTTAGCGGGATGAATTAGAAACAGGAACCCAGGCCATTGTTGACCTGAGTTGACCATCGCTATCTGTGTATGAAACCTCACGAAAGATCATATAAATTTTAGTAGAATTTGAGGTTTGAGGTGAAGATGTGGATGTTGATGGTTGTGAACAGTGAGACTGGGATCCAGCAAGAACCGTGGGCTTCCAAATCTTAGAGTTAGTGTTGTTGTATGAAATATTTTTCTTTACAAAAGTGACTTTTGACTGCATTTGTTTTCTTTGGAACCCATTTTTATTAAAAAAACCTTTGATGGTTCCTTTTTGCTAGATTCCAGTCTCCATCAGAAGGCTTGGCTCGAGAAAATCAATTTCCATTTGATCGATAATGCATAGCCTTCTGATGATGTGTGTTACCGGAGTAGTAGGGAGGATTGACACAGTTTCTAGCTATGTGCCCCGAAATTCCACAATTAAAACAGGTTTGTCTTTTTGAGAAAAAGACATTCAGTTCTCCTTGTGTTATTCTAGGGAATTGATCAAGTCCATTCTTTTCCTTTGATGTTGATTGCTTGTGTGTATGTTTGGTCTTGGAAGAACCTTGCTTATAGTTATTAGCACAATATCAAGTATCGACAGCTTTACCCTTCAGCTTAGGTTCAGTTTGCTTGAGAGACGGGGTTTCCTTTTGGGTTTTCGTTTTGCGTGGTTTTCTATTTTTACGTGACCGTTTTTCTTTAAAGGAGCAGATCCCATAGCCTTTGCTTCATTTGAAACACATTTCTTCAGGATCTGATCCTTTGGGATCGAGAATTGAATCATCTGTTGAATTGACTTTCACATATTCCTTTTCCTCGGAAACTAAGTTTTATGGTGTTTTGGTAGAGAAGGCTTCCACAAAAATTTCTTTTTCAGTTTCATCAAATGATTCAACTGTTGAATTGATTTCCATGGATTCCTTCTCTTCAGGCTTCGAGATCTCATGAGTTTCTTCAGAATTGGATTCTACGAATATCTCTTCTTTAGATTCATCAACCTCTGAGTCCTTGACATCAGCTAATTCTGGTTTCTCACACGAAGAGTAGTCTATGTTTGAAACTGTTTGTCTCTCTTCAGGCGTTGCACTACTTGAATCTGAGTGTTCGTCACATTCAGAATTCTCAGAAGAGCTACGCTCATTATCTGATGTACCAGAATATGCAACTTGAATGTTAGGTTCATCAGATGATCCCTGTTCATCAACTTCTTTACTAACACAATCAAAAATATCAATTTTCCCATCTTTATCATGAGTTGCTGAAGTATCAGTTGGTGTTTCAGGCACACTAGAATAGTTGCCCAAATCACCAGAACTTATTTCTGAGTCACTTGAAACAGATGTTTCAAGTTTATCAGTCAATACATCAGATTTCCCTGTTAAAACATTATCACCACGGTCATAATCTAAAACCACAGCACCTGAGTCATCATTTTTAATAGGAATACCCTAACTCTCAGCATACCAAGACATAACATTGTTCCAAGCGTAATGATAGCGTTTAGCAGCATCCGAATTATCAGCACCATCAGTAACGTTTGGATGTGATTTATCATCCACTGCAGACTGCTCTTCAACTGTCACTGATTCTGCACATGAACTAGAACAGTTAGCATTTTCTACAAAATCAAAATTTGTTAAATTTTCTTTGGGCTCATTTGTGGATGTTTTCACTGGTTCTGATTCATTTTCTTTCAATAGCCAAGCCCCAACTCGGAACAATGGTCCGAATTACATTAGAGAGCAATGGGCCAAATCTGATTCGTTTTATCTGCAAATGAGGGACATATATGTACATATATGTCCCAAAATTCTGAATTTCTTGAAAGTTTGATATCAAAATGGCTCTGATACCAATTGTAAGTCACGAAAATACGGATCAAACAATGATATCAAACGATCCACAAGGATGGGCGGAATCCAAACTTGATGATCTTCAAGAAATAATCAAGAACAAGATGAAGATCTGAAGATTTGTTGATTCAAATGCTTAAACTTGCATACAAGGAGCTTGTCTAATACAAGTTTCTAAAACAAGGAACCAACCCATGCTCCTCATTTCTATTTCCTATTTATAGGGAGAGTTTCCCCCAAAATCCTAGGCCCATTTCCCTAAAGCCCACTCTAATACCCACCATTCTAGAAGCCTTGGTCCATTAGCAACAATCCTACTATTCCATAAACCTATAGGGCCTAACAAAGTGGATGGTTCTGTTGTGTACCATCTTTATAAAAAATTACTTGTATTTCTCAAAATGGTAGCTCAGTTTCAGAATATTATCATAGGTTAAATACCAAGTGTAAGCAATTCGGTCCAATGCTTCAGCTTCCCACATGTTCTTGTCAAGCTGCAAAAGATTATAATGATTTTAATACACTTTTAAAATTAATGTAGTTCCTCATGGGGATTGATGATGTGTGTCAACCTGTGAGGACACACTTGTTAACAAGAGAACCATTTCCCTCTATCAAGGTTGTTTTCTCTATTATTTATAGGAAGGAGTCACACAGAAATACTAGTAATGTGTCAAAAGGTCAGAAAGTTGCTTTTGTTTCTAAAATAAATCAATTTGTTGATCAAATGAAAAGGGTTTAAGAGGTCCTA
Source organism: Helianthus tuberosus (assembly GCA_030545235.1). Lineage (NCBI taxonomy): Eukaryota > Viridiplantae > Streptophyta > Magnoliopsida > Asterales > Asteraceae > Helianthus > Helianthus tuberosus. Next base: position 13,859 of record JARYGA010043272.1, read on the forward strand.
ATCCTAATCTTAAATGTACACATTGTAATATGATAGGATATACTGTTGATAGGTGTTTTTAAATAATTGGTTGTTCACCTGGTTTTAAAAAACGTGATAGTAATCAAATGTCAAGAAATAATTATGGTTTAAATAAAACAAATGTGTCTTCTGGGTCTGCTGTGTCTCCTTTCACTTCTTAGCAGATCTCTAAGTTGCTGAGTTTGGTTGATGATAAGTCTGTAACTGAGAAGGTGAATGCTAATATGGGAGGTGAGTCCTCAGTTAAGTTATATATGATTTTGTTAGTTGTTCTAGTTTTATGAGCTTTGGTCTTTGATGGTTGGACCGTAGGACAACCCTTAAGTGGCATAATTGGTATTAAAATTATATATTCTAGTGGGCTATTGTCTCGAATTAGATAACTACGGTTTACTTGTCATTTCAAGTGCAAAAGGCTTAATAGGAAGCGAAAAGAAAGTGTTAGAAGAATCATGAAACAAACAGGAGCTTAAAATGGAAGGAATACGAAGAATAAATAAAAAATCAATTATTGGAATTGAAGAATTAAGAAGATAACATGATAGAGGATGAAATGAAGAGAACGCGGGCGAAAACGGAGTTGAAACGAGAAAGTTATGAAGAAAACAAAGTTGCCTAGCTGCAGCCTACCGCAACTTATGGTGGCTACCGTAAGCTACGGTAGACCCTGACTGAAAATGTGTCGTAAGAGAGATTTCAACTAACGTAGGCCACTTTAAAGCCACCGTAGCTTACGGTGGAGCCTGACGGGAAAAGTGGAACTCCTCTTTTATGGTTGGTGGGTGTGACTTTTGAACTATCCAATCATTGTTCTTCGGTTTTGGAGCAGTCCTAGGGCGATTTTGGCACTTGTTCGTGGTTTCTAAACATTCCGGTTTGTGTTTTGATTCATATGAACATTAAACTTTATGTGATTATGATGCACCAAGCTAGGAGAGGCTAAACTTGTTGGTGATCATCCTAGGTTGAAGGTTTGTTTGAGACACTTGTGTGTTTATTCTAATTTCTAGAATAATAAACTTGCAATGTTTGTTTGTTTGTTATGGTGTGTTGATGCTTGTTTGTAATTTGTTAATTTATATTTTGATCATAGTCTAAACCATACGTTCTTGGTGTCGTTGGCAATTGAGATATCATGGGAGAGATTAGGGTTGGATATTGATTAATTGGTCATTGGGTAACAACGTTGCATTCTTGTAATCCGAGTACTTAGTCCCTTTTATCACAAACAAGTAACTACACATGAGCCATGTCTATGTGGTTCTTTCTAGTTGGATATAAACACTAGTGTCAATTGAAACCGGAAACCTAGGATGGTCGCTCTCTTTTAATCTGTTTACAAAACCCAACATTTTATATGCAATTTAGTTAGTTTAATTTAGCTACTTAAAACCAATAAACCAAATCTCTGAATTTACTTTTGAAATTTAGTTTTCATCTAGTTAATTAGCAAGCCATTTAGATAACACATATTCTACAAACTCCCTGTGTTCGATACTCACTTATCGCTAGCTATCTAGTAGTATTTGGATTAAATTTGAGTGAGACTTCGACCTCACGCTAGTCTTGAATGTAGTTGGATTACAAATTCTAGGGCAAACCAGCATATGGTTAAAAATGATAAATATATGGTCAATTGTGTTGATGTTTCATAGTTTGATTTAAAAGTTAGTCTTCCTAATGGAACTGTGGTTAAAGTTTTGAAAATAGGGGATGTAATACTTATTAGTAGTGTTGTCTTAAAAGATGTTTTTTATGTTCCTAATTACAGTGTTAACTTGTTGTCTGTTCACAAACTTGCTAGAGACAATAAGATTTCTATTGTGTTTAATGAGAATAGTTGTGTGTTACAGGATTTGAAATCAAAGAAAGTATTGGTGACTGGTAAACAAGATAATGCGCATTATTTTGCTGAAAAGGATGGTAATAATGTTAATATGTGTTTTAATAGTGTAGTCAACTCTAATATGTGGCATAGTAGGTTGGGTCACCCTTCTAATCAAGTCTCCGTCATTGTAAAAGATGATTTAGAGTTTAAATTTGCTGAACATCAACCTTGTGGGGTGTGTAATAGGGCTAAACAGGTTAGAGTTCCTTTTTCCTATGAGTGAACGTAAAACTAAAGTTGTAGGAGAAATAGTTCATCTAGATCTGTGAGGTCCATATAAATTGGCAATTAGAGAAGGTTTTAAATGTTTTTAACCATGGTTGATGATTTTTCAAGAACTTTCTGGTGTTATTTCTTAAACAATAAAGCAGAAGTGTTTGAAAACTTAACTAGTTTTGTTGAACTTCTTGGTACTCGGTTCAAAAGAAAAGTAAAAGTGTTTAGGAATGATAATGGAACTGAGTTTGTTAATAATAAGGTGAGTCTGTTTTGCAAAATTAAAGGCATACTGCACCAGACAACTTGTGCTTACACTCCACAACAAAATGGAGTTGTGGAGAGAAAACACAGGCATCTTTTAAACATGGCTAGGGCTTTGATATTTCAGGGTGGATTGCCTTTGAGGTTCTAATCTGATTCTGTATTGACTGTTATTTATTTAATTAACAGGTTTCCATCTTCTGTGTTGTTAGCGAAGAGTCTATATGAGTTATTTATTTAGTTTTAAACACTCTTTATATCACTTGAGGAATTTTGGGTGTTTGTGTTACAATACAGTCTTGAATGAACCCGATAAGTTTGCTTTTCATGCTGGAAAATGTGTTCTTATAGGATATTCTAATGTTAAAAAAGTTATAAATTGTGGAGTTTAGATAATAAAAAAGGAGTTTTATTTAAGAGATGTAAAATTTTAAGAAAATGATTACCCTCTTAAATCTAAACAATGGAGTGATTATGAAGTTGTAATTCAATCCTTAAATCATGTGAAATTTTTTTACTGTTATGAAATACCTTTACCCAATGTTTCTGAACTTACTGATGATGATAAGGGGATGATGGTTCTCATGAAATTCCTAGTGATGATCACTAACCAGATCATCCCTCTACATCTGCCAGTACTAGTCAGGCTGATCAGGGTCAGCTGTTAGAATCTAGGTCAGAGAGTAGTAGTAGAAAGGATACTGGTAGGGTTGAGGACACAGGAATTTCAAATGTTGACTCCATCTGAGGGAAAACTTAATTTAAGGTCTACAAGAAATGTGTCTGTTCCAAAAAGATTATATTATATTGTTAGGATGGGAAAGTTAAGTATGGTATAGATAGAGTTGTAAACTACTCAAGTCTGTCTTTTGATAATATGTGTTTTGTGAGTTCTGTTAACCAAATTCTTTTAATGAGGTTATTAAAGATGATAAATGGGTTGAAGCGATGAATAAGGAAATGGATGACTTGTTTAGGAACAATAGATGGGAATTAACTGATTAGGTAGAGGACATATAGGTTGTAAATGGGTCTATAAGGTTAAATATAAGTCCAATGGTGAGGTACAACGGTATAAGGCTAGATTGGTTGCAAAAGGTTATAACCAAAGGGAGGGTATTGACTTTGGTAAAACTCCTTCACCGGTGGTGAAAATGGTTACTGTTCGATGTGTTGTGAGTATGACTGTTAAGAAAAATTGGCCGTTATATCAATTGGATATAAACAATCATTTTTATACTAAGCTATCTATGAAGACGTATATATGTCATTACCTCCTAGGTATTACTCTCCAAATGAAAGTAAAGTGTGTAAGTTAGTTAAATCCCTGTATGGTCTGAAACAGGCCCCTAGGAAATGGAATGAAAAGTTAACTGAAGTCCTTGTTAAAATTAGATTTAAACAAAGTGTGTGTGATCACTCATTACTTGTGTTGTCTAGTCAGATTGTGTTTGTTGTACTTTTGGTATATGTTGATGATATCGTTGTTATTGGAAATAATGCAGATGAAATCAATAGGGTTAAAAAGGTGTTAACTGACAATTTTTTCAGATAAAAGATTTAGGAATTTTGAAATACTTTCTGGGAATTGAAGTATTGTATGATAAAGGGAATGTATCTTTGAACTAAAGAAAATATTGTCATGAACTTTTGAGTGAGTTTGGTTATATAGGTTGTAAACCGGTTAGTACACCAATAGAGCAAAACTATATAGTGTTGTCTAAAATTGATAAACATCAAGAGATGTTAAAAGATATCACTGGTTTTCAAAAGTTGATTGGTAAACTTATTTACTTATCTTTGACTAGACCTGATATATCTTATTTAGTTCAATTTTTGAGTCTGTTTATGCACAGTCCAACTTAGTCCCACTTACATATTGCACTTAGGTTGTTTCGTTACTTAAATTCATGTCATGGTAAAGGGTTATTATTTAAAGGGAATGTACTTTTTAACTGGTTGTGTATGCAGATTCTGATTGGGCAAAATGCTTAGTCACAAGGAAATCTATTACTAGTTTCTATGTCTTCCTGGGATCTTCTTTAATATCCTAGAAGAGTAAGAAGCAGAGTGTTGCGTCAAGATCCACTGGTGAAGCAGAATATAGAGCTATGTGCTTTGTAACCTATGAACTAATGTGGATCGTGAATTTGTTAACGAAACTTAGTATAAAAGTGAATTTACCAGCTAGATTATTGTGTGATAGTGAAGCAGCAATTTCAATAGCTGCTAATCCTGTATTTCATGAAAGGATGAAACATTTTGAAATTGATTTACACTTTTTAAGAGAACGTGTCAGCTGGTATTATAAGTCCTGAAAAGGTGTTGTCTGAGATACAAATAGCTGACATTTTTACTAAGGGTCTTTTTGTGTCTCAACATGAGACAATTTGTGAAAAACTAGGTTTGGTTAACATGTTCAAACATATAAACGAATGGGGAGTGTTGAATTAATATAAGTCGTTTTATGTTTGTTATGTAACTTGTTAGCGTGTGATATTTATGTTTGTCAAAAGTGTGAAGGTTCTATTGTTGAGGGACTGTTGGTGTAACTTTATGAGGGCCGCAATTAAAAGCGGTCAAGATTGAAGCGGTTATGTGAAACTTAATTAAGATCATATATAAAAGCATGCTCTTTAGAGTTTCTGGATCATTCTCTTAACTCTCAGTCTGTTACACTTTCTCTCTAGTTTGTTAGGGTTTGTTCGAGAAGATTGTATAGTTGTTGATCTCACACAAGTGTTGTTGTGAGAGTGTTTGTATTCATATAGTGATCATCAGATTGTGTGTATCAGATTGATCACGGAACTCTGTATTGTTTGAGTTCTTACATTTTGTAAGATCTAGGGTTTTTTGGGGGGAAATTGTTTTTTGTTTGGGTAAGTAAGATTTTGTCACCATTTTGTCGTTATTTCTGTTGTTGATGATAGATTCATAAATATCTATAGTATGCTTTTGACTTGTGAGAGTATACTTGCAAGTGAATAGACGTTTTAGAGCTAACCAAACCATCATAGTTTGTTTATTATCAGAGCAAGCATCAAACGTCTCTCTTTTTTGTGAACTTTTAAATGTTTTTCATCTTTGACTCTGTTTGAGCTAACCAAACATGCTCTTTTCTCCTTATTTAACATCTTTAGTCCAGGGTTTGATCGTACATCTATCGTTATCTTTTTGTTCACTATTTCTCCTTTTTCTTTCAATGGTTGAACTTTCGAACATTTATTGTTGATGCTTTAGAATGTAGGATACGAACATAAAAGTATTTATATTTATTATTGGTATCACATGTATATATTTTTATTGTCATAAACATAATAAGTATATTCCACAACATGGTAAAAAAGAAAAATAATATCGAAGGCTTTAATATTGAAGAGAGTACAAGTTGAAGAACTTACAGCATGAACACTACTAAAGCTTCTTCAAATTTGATCATTAATTGTGGGTTTAAAATGATTTTTGCGTGTCGGAATTGCCTTTACTAATCCCCTAGCAGTTCGGAGCCACTCGTTGCGCGTTTTAGAACGTTGATTGATCAAATGCTAGGTATAGGGTCGTTCCTACGTTTTCGGAGGTATTAAGCGAACTACAAAGTGAAGACCCTTTTGGAAAATTATCATTTTCAACATATTTAGTAACAAAACTCACATTTTTTACCAGGGCTTGGGACAGACAATTAAAAACAAAAAAAAAATAAAATTATAATTGGCGCAGTTAAAAAAAATTAAAGTTACATGTTTTTATAGATATAGTATATGTTCAAATAAAAATTATTTTTCTAACTTAACTTAGGCATATTGTTTGATGAAATTATAGTAATCAAGTTAATCTAAAAAACCTTTCTCGATTGATATAATAGCTAATGATTGTAGGTCTTTCAATTTAGGTAATGGACTAAGGGGCTGTTTCAATTGCAAGCATTTTGAGTGGGTTGTTCAGGGTATTATCTTGTAATAACCGAGCATAGTATAAAGAAATCACACCAAATTTTGGAGGGCTTTTAATTTGGGTGGCCCTAGGCCTGGGCCTAGGGTCTGAAGCCCTTTGAGCCGGCCCTGGCTAGGTAAGATGTTTAAACATGTATTGATCTATTTTTTTTTTTAATGGCTAACGTTACTCCCCCAAACTACTATATTTACAAATAACTCACCCTTGCTTAGGATTGAACCCAAGACCTCCCCACTAATAGGCAAGAGCCTCTACCAAGTGAGCTAGCCCCATTTGACATGTATTGATCTATGTATATTTGTTTTTTATACCCGGTTACGGAATATTCTAATGCGCTCTCACTAGGCGAGAGACAAGGGGCGCTCATCAAGTAGTCTTGTGTCGACAACAAATGACATGATATTCTTCTCTTTTAAAGTGTGATTTGTGGCACATACACCGCAATAGATTACTAGATACATTTAGAGATTCTTCATCATAAAAGTAAATTCTTAGTCTTTTTTTAAGTAAATGGTTGACATCTCTTCTCCTTAAACTTAATTTCAACCTGTTATAAGGTTTATATAGACATAAATATATGTAATCTATAATAGCAATGATATATATATTTGCATGCGAATTTATAAATGAGCAGTATATTAAATGGCTTAAATTAAATCAAATCAAATCAAATCAAATCAAATCAAATTTAATTTACTTCATGCTTAGAATTGTATCCAAGACAACAAGAGTGTCTGTGAGTTAGCATATGTTGTATTTTCTATTAGAGTAACTAAAATAAATCTTGACATTTTTTTTCAATTTTAACAATCAAAAGAAAAGGAATAATTGTAAAAGATTAAATAAAAAAAGTACATTTCTCTGTCAAACTAATTAATTTTTTCTCTTGTCTCTAAGGGATTGTTTGTTTAACTCTTAATTAGGCTTTTAATGGTTCAGACTTTTTACTGGTTCAGCATTTAATGGTTCAGATTGTTTGTTTCGCGAGCAAAAGTCTGAATGGTTCACACATTTGCCTTTAAATGGTTAATCATTTTACAGAGTCTGAATGGTTAAGTCTTCTAATATGAATTTGTCAGATATTTGTCTCTGAACGGTTAAGAATTATACTGGCTCTTAATGGTTCAGGCCTCTTACTGGTTCAGTACTTTACGGTTCAGACCTCTTACTGGTTCAGTACTTTACGGTTCAGACCTCTTACTGGTTTAACACAAGTCCTAAATTTTACTTTGATCTCCTTACCCGTACGTCTCTCCCATAACGAGCTTTTAGCAACAAATATTTGATGAAGTTGGGAAAATTAGTGAATGAATATTTAGTTAATTTATAATTGAGTGAAATTATAATTACTAATTAAACTCCATATGTGAAACTCTTGAATAGAGTTTTATGTCACTTAATTAACTTTTATTAGAGTTTTAAGTCTCTAATAAAATCACTAATTTAATAAAACTTTTATTAGAGCTTTATACCTCTAATAAAATCACCAATTAAGAGAAACTCTTGAAAAAAATGGTATGCTATGTGACTCATTGGAATGATGAGAAACTACAAGAGAAAGATAATATATATGAAGAATTCTTGGAGAAGTGGTGAAGACTTGAACATCCATATGTTTGGGAACTTTAGAAAGATGAGTTTTCTCTATTCGATTCCATCACCTTCGTATCATTAGTTGTCACACCCCGACTCGCAGCGGGAGACAATCGCGGGGTGCGGCAGACACATGGCACTACTCATAATTTAAAAACATTACATTACATAAAACAGGAGCATCGGTTACAACGTCTTCGAACTATCACATTACAAACCATATATTAAAAGCGGTACTACAAGCCATTATAGCTTTTATTATGCTACGTCCGCCTACTAGATCCTTCCATACGCACATCTTCACTCATGTTTCGTTTTACCTGAAATACATGTTAGTTTTTAAAAAGGTCAGCTGAACGATGCCGGTGAGTTCCATTGGTTTGGTTATTTCGTTTCAAAATGTATCAACATGTTTAATTGCACATATCACGGTTCATAGATGGAATTACACGAGTGTCACAAGTGAAACCTAGACTGTTTTAATCGTACTGTGTCACACAGACACTTAATCGCACCACCTGCATCACATGTAGTTTAATGCCCTCGGGTATTTATGTCTAACAACATAACCTATTTAGGACGCGTGCAGTTGCCTGGCTGCCGGCCGCACCTGTCCCGCGGGCAACTCGGTTTGTCAGACCAATAGTACTATCCACTGCCCACGGCTTACGTTAATCACTTGTATCGGGGGCTAATATCGTGTGTTAGATAATTCACATCATAGCAAGTTGGTGTAATTAACACAGTTTGTAACATGCAAATCACCCCAGAAAACAGTAAAACAAATTAAAAGTGGGGGAAGGGAACTCATAGTGCAAATAGTAGTCTAGACTAAAGAGTGTTTAATCAACGAAATCAGCTTTAATAGTATACATGCAAGTAAGGACTCAAATCAGTATATAAGTCGGTAATGGTTATAACTTGGATTTGATCTGGAGTTTTCACCCCGGATTGAGTCTATAGGACACAGGTATGGTGATGGAGGTCAGGGTAGTAATAGTTTTCAGTTTGCCTTCCGGGCACCGGTTCGCGTGCCAGCCAATGTCAGTAGTTTAACGTGTTCGGATAATGGTACGGGAATACCAATAGTGCCAACACGTTGTTATTTAAGAATTATTAGCTTCTAATTAAGGGAGTTTGGGTGTTTGGGCAGTCCAGGTTGCCCAATTTTGAGTTTCCGTTTCCACCGTCGGGGATTTTCCCGAACTGGTATTGGACACACCCTAAGTGTCCACTCCGCCGTGGAATCTCCCAGAATATTCCACGTGTTCCAATTATAGTGTTTGTCGGGTTGGGTCAGTTCCCAGTTCCGGCAGGTTCGTTACACGGTAAACTGCCGAAATTGATTTAAAATAACCCATTTTTAATCACAAAAATTCCCATTTTATCTATTATTTGAATAAAATTCTGAAAATTCTTATATAACTCAATAATAATCTGTAGAATATGGGAAAAATTTATGGGAATTTACTTTGGTATTTTACTTGTCTAAATAAATTATTTATAAAACCATATTTAACCACATAATTAACATTAATTACCATCATTGATCCAAAAATTCTCAAAAAAATCCTGGACATCCCTTATGTTTCCAGAAACATCTCTAAAAAATTTAAGAGTTTTCTGATTTGGTTTCGGTGCGTTTCCGGCTACCGAAAATTCGCAAAAACACGGATTTTTATCCCCAATCAAAACTCCACCAATGGAATCTGAATTTTCCCATAAAATTCCATATATGTTCCTTAGTGTCTATGTAAAATTTGGTGATTTATTGAATCTGTTTGGTATTTTTCCAGAATTCTTTTTGTAAAACAGCCAAAAATTGACCAAATATCGTAAAAATTTCCAAAAATTCTAAAATTTTGCGTGGACCTTCCTGACACTACCCTTCATCACCAAACCAAATGTCAACTCAATCCAAGTATCACGGACCAAGTTATAGCCAAAACAAAAGTCTACTTATCTTAGATTCGGTTTTCGGATGTTATACCTAGCGCAAGCTTCGATTCCAAGCGTTTATTGTGAGTCCAGAAGTATGTGTGGGCCATATTCAGTACCTACACATCCAGTACAATCCAAATATGCTAGAACTTAGATCAATCAAGCTTTATTTATTGTTTTTCGGTTAATCGACTAGTTTAGCGATTTCTGTCGAATAGGTGTTGATTAGGGTATCAAAACCCAAAGATTTATAACCATGGCTGCCATATAACACCAGGGTATTCATATGGTGTTCATATTCAGCCCCTAAACTTGTTTAAAACTCCAAAATTCATGGATTAAAATGGGTTTTCATGACCCAAATCAAGTTTAATCAAGAAACCATGTTTAAAACCTTATGGATTTGAGTTAATACCTTTGATTTGTTGAAGTTTCTTGTGAATTTAGCTGGTTGTTCTTGAGAGAAACCAGATTTTGGAAAGGATTTTGTGTTAAAATGAAATAAAAAAAAAGAAAAATTTTGATTTTTTTGATTAAATAATGGGGGGTGGGGGCGGTTTGGGTGTGGGTCCCCCAAGGGACACCTCGTGCTTTGTTTTGAGCACTTAAAGATGATGTTTATCATCCGTTTAGCGTTTAGGTTCATTTTCGGGTCCCGCGCCCGTTCTCGATTTACGTGACGGACTCCGTTTCGCGCGTACTTAGTGTCAAAAGGGTCGGTTCTAAAAATCATGCATAACCATCTTGAAATCCGAACCCATTTATGTTTTAATCATAAAAGACTCGTATTAGGGTGGTTTATGTGTTTTTAAGCTTGATTGATCGTTCCTTGCACGTTTGATTGCCTTATGTTATGCCTGAAACGAAGGCGTTTCCCTAACCGGGAAGCTGCTTCGTTTTGCGTGCCCAATCTCTGATTGGCTTCAAACCTTATGTCACAATCTAAGGCACAAAACTAAGTTGTTCCTGGAACTCGAAATCTTAAATGATGCTACCGATAACCTAATAATCAATGTCAAAGGTTTAAAGCGCTGTTAAACGGAACACTCCCGTTTAACACGTGTTTCAAGGTTAAGGACACCAACTTCGCACTGTTGGCCCTTATTAGTGTCATGTTAGTCATAACATGTTCTCGGATTCCTTCGAGACATAACAGATATCATTTAATCAAGCATATAAGTCACACATGTTTTTAGGGTTTTCGCGCAATTAAAGTGTTAAGTGTGCTTTACAGTTTTGGACCGCTTAGGGTGTACCTAGTTTCGTCATGGGTGTCACAGTCTCCCCTGGTTTAGAAATTTCGTCCCCGAAATTCAATTCGTCTAGTTAGGGAAGAGATGTGGGTATTTTCTACGGAACTCATCCTTTCGTTCCCAAGATACTCAGGTCCTTGCTTCGAGTTCCACCGGACTTTCACCAGCGAGATTTTGTTATAACGTAGTTGTTTGGTCTTCCCGTCTACTATTTCTACCGGTTCCTCCACAAAGTGGAGTTTGTCATCAATGTGCACATCTTCTAACGGTATAATAGCTGCTTCATACGTGAGACATTTCTTTAAGTTGGATACGTGGAAGACATCGTGAATTGTGCTCAGTTCATCTGGTAATTTCAGTCGGTACGCTACAGATCCAACCTTAGCAATAATTTCATACGGCCCAATGTATCTCGGAGCCAACTTTCCTTCCTTGCCAAACCTAATCACTCATTTCCACGGTGACACTTTTAACAGTACTTGGTCACCTACTTCAAACGACAACGGTTTCCTGCGAACATCGGCGTAATTTTTCTGCCGATCTCGGGCCGCTTTCAGTCTACTTTGGATCTTATGCACCTTGTCTGTCGTCTCTTGAATTAGTTCAGACCCCGTGAGTTGAGTATCGCCCACTTCAGCCCAACAAAGTGGCGATCTGCACTTCCGGCCATATAGTGCTTCGTACGGTGCAGCTTGTATGCTACTATGATAGCTGTTATTGTAAGAGAATTCAATGAGGGGAAGCTGCTTATCCCAACTTCCTCCAAAGTCTAGGGTGCAAGCACGAAGCAGATCCTCTAATGTCTGGATAGTTCGTTCTGATTGGCCGTCGGTTTGGGGATGGTAAGCCGTACTCAGGTCTATTCTAGACCCCAAAGCTTCTTGTAACTGTTGCCAATAGTGTGAAGTGAAATGACTATCTCGGTCTGAAATGATTGCAACTGGTACCCCGTGTCTAGCCACAATTTCATTCGTGTAGATCTCGGCCAATTTCTCGGTGTTGTAGGTAGTACGAATTGGAATAAAGTGCGCCGATTTGGTTAGTCTATCTACTACTACCCAAATCGCATCATGACCTCGGGGTGTTTTTGGAAGGTGGGTCACGAAATCCATCGTGATTTGCTCCCATTTCCATTGAGGTATTTCGGGTTGCTGTACCATTCCCGAGGGTTTCTGGTATTCTGCCTTTACCCGGGCACTAGTCAAGCATTTGCTCACGTACTCTGCTATGTCCTTTTTCATACATGGCCACCAATAAAATTCCTTAAGGTCGTGGTACATCTTGTCTGTACCGGGGTGAATAGAGTACTTAGATTTATGAGCCTCATCCATAACCAGTTGACGTAGGTCATGGAGAGTAGGAATCCATACCTTATTTTTCAAATACAACACTTCATCTGGTTTCCTCACAAAATTCCCTTCATTTCCGTGTAAGTTTTCGCTATTTAGTTGGCCTTCTTCCAAAGCTTCCATTTGAGCATTACGAATCTGCTCTTTAAGACTGGTTTGAACAATCATCCCAAGAGTTCGCACTCTGAGTGGCTTTACTCAGTCTTTTCTACTCAAGGCATCGGCTACTACGTTAGCCTTACCTGGATCGTATTTTATTTCACAATCGTAATCGTTCAATAGCTCCACCCATCTGCGTTATCTCATATTTAGCTCCTTTTGATCGAATATATGTTGGAGGCTCTTGTGATCTGTATAAATTGTACATTTTATACCGTACAAGTAATGCCTCCAGATCTTAAGTGCAAAAATCACTGCGCCCAGCTCTAAATCATGCGTCGATTTTGGAAAAGTAACAGGCTCCTTGCAACTGATCAAATAAATCATCGATTCGCAGAAGAGGATATCGATTCTTTATGGTAACCTTGTTCAGCTCCCGGTAGTCAATACACATCCGAAAGCTTCCATCCTTTCTCTTCACAAATAACACTGGTGCTCCTCAAGGTGAATAACTGGGACAGATAAAACCTCGGTCTAGCAGTTCTTGTAACTGAGATGATAGTTCTTGCATCTCTGAAGGTACTAAACAGTAAGGTGCTTTTGCAATTGGAGCTGATCCCGGTATTAAGTCGATACGGAACTCGACTTGCCGATTGGGTGGCAATCCGGGCAATTCATCGGAAAACACGTCTGGGTAATCACACACTATTGGGATATCCTTAATACATTGTTCTTCTAGTTCGGTCGTCATTACACTTGCTAAGAACACATCACATCCTTGACGTATACATTTAAACACTTTAAGGTGGGATATAAGGTTTAATATGGTACCAGACTTCTCTCCCTGAACCATAATAACTTCATTATTAGGAAAAAGGGATCCTAACAATCTTTTGCTCACATATAATCTCCACCTTGTACTTGGACAACCAGTCCATTCCCACTACTATATCGAAACTTCCGAGCTCTACCGGTAGTAGGTCAATAAGGAATTGGTGGTCGTTAAGAATTAAAGGACAATCACGAATGATTTGGTGACTAGTTATAGGTTTACCGTTAGCAAGTTCTATGAAATAGGGACTTGTTAATTCAATAGCCGACATATTTAATAGGGGTAAGAAATTAATGGAAACGTAGCTCCTATCTGCGCCCGTATCAAACAATATTGAAGCATACTGATCGGAAATGAGAAAGGTACATGTCACCACATTCGGATCTTGGCGTGCATCACCTAATCCGATAACAAAAACGTGCCCTCGGGCTTGGTTTGAAGTAGAAGCTTGTCCCTGGTTAATTTTTCCCGTCTGACCTTGGTTGAGCTTAGGATAATTTTTTTTAAAGTGTTCCGTACTACCACAATCGAAACAAGTACGGGGGTAGGTCAACTGCGGTTTCTAGGGTTGTTGTAATTGTTTTTGTTGAGTTGGTTGAGATCTTGGCGGTTGAAAATGGGTGGGTTGGTAAGAATGAGTTGAGGTATCAGTAAAGGCTCTACAACTTCTTGCGTAATGCCCTGTCTTCTGACATTTATTACAGACCACGGTTCGGCATTCACTCGAATGGTGAAATCCACATTTCTTGCACTTTGGTAACGTCCCTTTATAATTATCTGCTCTTGCATCTTTAGTAGTCATGCCATAGCTTTGACTAGTGGCTCTCCCCCTCTTCGGTATGGCTGCCCCCGCTCGACTACTTTCCGGGGCCTCTCGCTTATTTCCTGTCGGCTCTCCCGGCATTGTCAAAATCTTGCATCTAACCATGTCGTACGTAACCGTGCCTGACTTAGCTACCACTCCGTGCATGGTCAGGTGCTCCACCGAATTAATGATACTCCTTACTTCCGGGGCCAGTCCCCAGATATACCTCTCGATCCTCTTGGACTCCGGTCGAACCATATCTGGCAAGATGCGTGCCAGTTCAGTGAAGCGATTTGTGTAACCTGCATGATCCGCACCTTGCATCTGCAGGTTCCAAAACTCATGCTCGAGTTTCTGAATTTCGTGGATTGGGCAGAACCTTTCTCTCATTAGTATCTTAAGATCATCCCAAGTCATAGCATTAATCGCATCCTGCTCGCGAGATTGCACAATAGCATTCCACCAGTTCAAAGCGTGGTCGGTAAAAGTGCAAGTTGTATACTTTACCGCACAGTTACTTGGACAATTACTTATGTTAAGTACCGATTCCGACTTCTCGATCCATTTCACAAACTCGTTCGGTCCTTCAGTTCCATTAAACTCCATTGGTTTGCACTCCATAAAGTGTTTATACATGCAAACTGGCCTAACACTGTTTTGATTATTGTTCTGACCTCCCGGCCCTGGTTGCGGGTTCGGTTGCGGGTTCGCATTGATGCCGGCGTTAACCTGCGCCACGATAGTGGGGATAACGGCTTGAAGTTGTTGTGCTATCAGTTGGGCAATTTCTGCCTCTGTCATTTGAGGTACACGTTTTGGGGCCATTCTATTATAAACAATAGATATGTATGTATTAATGTGACATAGTTAATCATCACTTATCACATTTTCATTTACCACATACCATACAATTCCATTACACATCACATAATTTCATCACACCCATAGATTCACGACACATATAGTCAAAAGCATCGTTATGTATATATATAATATCATCGTCATACAATCATCAAAATTTGTATATAAATTTAACCCAAAAGGGTCAGTGCTTAAATGTGCGGTCAAAACTAGGCACTAAAGTGACATACATGCATCATACCACACGACACACACTACGAGAGTCGAAAATACTACGGCTACATCCCTACCTCGACATAGGCGTAGCCCAGTGCTGGGTAGGATGTACAAAAGGTACACCATCTCTATCTATACTAGAAAGAAAACCATACTAGGAACGCCACATCCACCACGTCAACCCTACAAAACCTGCTACCAAACCTACAATAGCGCGAGTACATCCATACACTAAAGCTCGAAAATGATCCTGCTAATGATGGACGTATCCCATACCCTGCTGCAAGACGGTCAAGTAATCTACCATAGACCTCTGATGCAGCTCGTCCTCATCGCGTGCGATCCTCAATAACGAAATCTGCTCAAACAGGAACCCCATCAGACTGCTCTCAGTGATGGGAGCAGGCACCTCCTGAGGAGGAACTGGTATGCCCCAAACAGGTGGGGAAGGCTCCCTGAATGGCTGGGAAGGGCCACCATGCTCATAAGTGTGGAAAGGGGAAGGGTCCTCCCTAGGTGGGGTAAGAAAACGAGCAGTAAAGTGCTGCTGGGTCCCTATGGGTGTGGGTATCAAGCGAACAGGGGAAATAGGTGGGGTAAAAACAGGCACAGGGACAGGTACCCTCCGACGAGCCGTCTGTCGGAGGCGGACAAGGGGTACCTACTGAGAACTAGGTGAGGAGGGCGTGTAAGTACTAGGAGTGGAAGGGGTATAAGGGTCAGGGGGAGTCTCGAGTGTAGGTAACCTAGGGGCTACCGGCTCCCACTCCCAATGCCCTGTGGCGGGAGTAGGGCTCCTAGGAATAGGTCCTACTGGGATAACGACATCCGGGGTACGACTATGCTCCGAGGAGCTAGTCAGGTGGTGAGGTGGGGAACGGTAGGCGCTCGAGACCTCCCCCACGTGCCTAGTAGGGGGTCTAGGGGGATAACCAGCACAATAGTACCCAGACTCATCTGGCGAGTACCCCGGGGACAACAGAGGCATCTGTGGATCCTCCTCCGGATCGGTCTCCATATGAGAAGTCGTCTGGCGACTCGAATGACTCGACATAGTACCTGTAAAGGAAAACAACATCTAACACCCCTTCTATCGACTGACATAACCGAAAATAAACAATCCACAGAGGTACACATAAGCACGTATTGTACACAACCTTGATTTTTAATTTTAAAAACTTTTCCACAACTGTTAAGTTAGCGTTTACATTCCCGTTCTCCCCTCTCTCTCTGTGACGTTTCAAGAAAGCCCAAGTACCAGCAGATAAATCATTGTGTTCCGGACCACAATAATTTAATTGCCTAACAAGGTTATCCCGGTACTAGCGACGCCACTCGGTCTCTAGAGGTTCTCAGGGTGAGGAATTAATTCAGGATTATAGTCTAGGTTCCTTAGGGATACATACATCGCTATAACCGATAGCTCTGATACCATCTTCTGTCACACCCCGACTCGCAGCGGAAGACAATCATGTGGTGCGGCAGACACATGGCACTCCTCATAATTTAAAAACATTACATTACATAAAACAGGTGCATCGGTTACAACGTCTTCAAACTATCACATTACAAACCATATATTAAAAGCGGTACTACAAGCCATTATAACTTTTATTATGCTACGTCCGCCTACTAGATCCTTCCATACGCACATGTTCACTCCTGTTTCGTTTTACCTGAAGTGCATGTTAGTTTTTAAAAAGGTCAGCTAAACGATGCCGATGAGTTCCACTGGTTTGGTTATTTCGTTTCAAAATGAATCAACATGTTTAATTGCACATATCACGGTTCATAGATGGAATTACATGAGTGTCACAAGTGAAACCTAGACTGTTTTAATCGTACTGTGTCACACAGACACTTAATCGCACCACCTGCATCACATGTAGTTTAATGCCCTCGGGTAGTTATGTCTAACAACATAACCTAGTTAGGACGCGTGTAGTTGCCTGGCTGCCGGCCGCACCTGTCCGGCGGGCAACTGGGTTTGTCAGACCAATAGTACTATCCACTGCCCACGGCTTACGTTAATCACTTGTATCGGGGCTAATATCGTGTGTTAGATAATTCACATCATAGCAAGTTGGTGTAATTAACGCAGTTTGTAACATGCAAATCACCCCAGAAAACAGTAAAACAGATTAAAAGTGGGGGAAGGGAACTCACAGTGCAAATAGTAGTCTCGGCTAAAAACGAAATCAACTTTAATAGAACACATGCAAGTAAGGACTCAAATCAGTATCTAAGTCGGTAATGGTTATAACTTGGATTTGGTCAGGAGTTTTCACCCCGGATCGAGTCTATAGGACACGGGTATGGTGATGGAGGTCAGGGTAGTATTAGTTTTCAGTTTGTCTTCCGGGCACCGGTTCGCGTGCCAGCCAATGTCAGTAGTTTAATGTGTTCGGATAATGGTACGGGAATACCAATAGTGCCAACACGTTGTTATTTAAGAATTATTTACTTGTCCAAATAAATTATTTATAAAACCATATTGAACCACATAATTAACATTAATTACCATCAATGATCCAAAAATTCCCAAAACATTCCTGGACATCCCTTATGTTTCCAGAAATATCTTGAAAAAATTTAAGATTTTTACGATTTCGTTTCGGTGTGTTTCCCTCTACCGAATATTCGTAAAAACGCGAATTTTTAACCCAAATCAACACTCAACCAATGGACTCCAAATTTCCCCATAACATTCCACATATGTTTCTTAGTGTCTGTGTAAAATTTGGTGATTTATTGAATCCGTTTGTTATTTTTTCCAGAATTCTTTTTGTAAAACGGTCAAAAATTCACCAAAATCGTAAAAAATTCCAAAAATTCTAAAATTTTACATGGAACTTCCTGACACTATCCTTCATCACCAAGCCAAATGTCAGCTCAATCCAAGTATCACAGACCAAGTTATAGCCAAAACAAAATTCTACCTATCTTAGATTCGGTTTTCGGATGTTATACCTAGCGCAAACTTCGATTCCAGGCGTTCCTTGTGAGTCCAGAAGTATGTGTGGGCTATATTCAGTACCTACACATCCAGTACAATCCAGATATCCTAGAACTTTGATCAATCAAGCTTTATTTCATTGTTTTTTGGTTAATTGACTAGTTAAGCGATTTCTGTCGAATAGGTGTTGATTAGGGTATCAAAACCCAAAGATTTATAACCATGGCTGCCATATAACACCAGGGTATTCGTATGGTTTTCATATTCAGCCCCTAAACTTGTTTAAAACTCCAAAATTCATGGATTAAAATGGGTTTTCATGACCTAAATCAAGTTTAATCAAGAAACCATGTTTAAAACCTTATGGATTTGAGTTAATACCTTTGATTTATTGAAGTTTCTTGTGAATTCAGCTGGTTGTTCTTGAGAGAAACCAGATTTTGGAAAAGATTTTGTGTTAAAATGAAATAAAAAAAAGAAAAAAATTGATTTTTTTGATTAAATAAATGAGGGGTGGGGGCGGTTTGGGTGTGGGTCCTTCAAGGGACACCTCGTGCTTTGTTTTGAGCGCTTAAAGATGATGTTTATATTCCGTTTAGCGTTTAGGTTCATTTTCGGGTCCCGCGCGCATTCTCGATTTGCGTGACGGACTCCGTTTCGCGCGTACATAGTGTCAAAAGACTCGGTTTTAAAAATCTTGCATAACCGTCTTGAAATCCGAACCCAGTTATGTTTTAATCATAAAAGACTCGTATTTGGGTGGTTTAAGTGTTTTTAAGCTTGATTGATCGTTCCTTGCAAGTTTGATTGCCTTATGTTATGCCTGAAACGAAGGCGTTTCCCTAACCGGGAAGCTGCTTCGTTTTGCGTGCCCAATCTCTGATTGGCTTCAAACCTTATGTCACAGTCTAAGGCACAAAACTAAGTTGTTCCTGGAACTCGAAATCTTAAATGATGCTACCGATAAACTAATAATCAATGTCAAAGGTTTAAAGCACTGTTAAACGGAACACTCCCGTTTAACACGTGTTTCAAGGCTAAGGACACCAACTTCGCACGGTTGGCCCTTATTAGTGTCATGTTAGTCATAACGTGTTCTCGGATTCCTCCGAGACATAACAGATATCATTTAATCAAGCATATAAGTCACACATGTTTTTAGGGTTTTCGCGTAATTAAAGTGTTAAGTGTGCTTTACAGTTTTGGACCGCTTAGTGTCTACCTGGTTTTGTCATGGGTGTCACATTAGTTTTCCATAAGTTCAAACACTATAATTCTATTCGGTGTAACCTCGGGCGCGTGGGCATTTCCGCCAGTACAGACTGCTTCGGCTGTTGTACCCTGGGAGACAGATGCATCGTCTTTAGTAGAGACGCGGAATCTGTTTTAAGGGAAGCGTGTTGAACACGTGCCTCATGCATAATCGTCAACATTTGTTTGTTCTTTTTGTAGGAAATTATTGTACAAGAATACGTGGTTCAAGACCTCGTTGAAGCCTACACAACGGACTGAAAACACAACGAACCATACAAGTAGACGTGGTTAAAGATCAATTTGAAGACTTTATCTTTTGAAGATATTGGTTTGAATCGATTGTTTTATTAAATATGTTGTAGTTCATATTTATTTTCGTTTGAATTTGTACACGGTTCATGTACTACAATTTCCCAAATGTTTAAAGAGAGTATCTTTATTTTTTATTAGTTTTATTAATAAAATTATGACCCATTTTCTACAAACTTAAAACAGATTTCGTGAGATTGTTGGTACAATCTTAAAAAACTTATTTATAAGGATTTTGGGTTTACGAAAGGATTTAGAATAGAATAAAAAAAATATTTTTAGAGGTTATAATCTTATAAATATTTTTTTTGGGAAATATGTATGTAGTAGAACTTGTTGTTTTTGGATTTTTGAGATTGAGATACAATCTAAAATCCTATACCGTGGCACAAAACGAATAGTTTTGGTTCCAACGTTTGGTTTTGAAACGATTTTGGGAATCGTTAATTTTTCTTACTTTTGTGTTAGATCGGGTTTATTAGTGTAAACCATATTTTTTTTGTAAACGTTAAATTCTCTAACATGTGTGTTAGACCGGAATTATTGGTGTAAACCATACGTTTTTTGTAAACGTTAAATTCTCTTAAGTAGAGTTTTTTATGTCTTTAAATAAGAGTTTTATGTTACTTGATTAGAGTTTTATGTGTCTAATTAAGTCTCTATTTAAAGTAGACTCTTCATCCACCCATGGATTGATATGAACAAATAAGTCTTATAATGATTTTTGTAATCATTTGTCTTCTAACATGTGTGTTAGAAACGTTCATGAAAAGCGTTAGTTTGGAAGCAATTTTTTAATTGTTTAGTTTCTAACGTATGTATTAGGAATGACTTATTTGTTTGAACCATATATGTGTTTTAGCAAGTCGAATTAACATTTTGTGGGAGACTGTGACAATTGTGTTCTGTAAGCATCGTATAATGTAAAACAATGTGCTTTGGTGTTATTATACGTGTGTATTTATGTTTGTTGATTTTACAATTTGATTCAATTCCGATTTCAAGCTTTAAATCACTTTTTGGAGGGTTATACGCAAAACTGGTGCATGAACGCAATCAGTTTAACGCGACAAACACTCCGGAATAGTGACATAAGCCAAACATACCTTAAATATCCTTTACATAACTTAGAAATAAGTTTCGAAGGATTCGGTATGGCAAAAACATGTTTATTTGAACTAAAGAACTAATTAAGACAAAACTGCGAAACGAACGTTGGTGACCGCCCGGATAATATTTAAATCCCAAAAATATTCTGTTATGATTAAAATTTTATTTTAATCAGGTCCATGTTGAAAAATAAATTAAAACGCCTAAAAATGTTATTTTTCAAGTTTAAGCGCGTACCGTGTGTTTCTGCGCGACACAGTGCTTCTACTGCAAAACGCAGACAACGCAGCCAGTCTTGGCAACTGAAATTTATTTCAGTAATATTTTGGCAAGGTTATTTTGATAGAATAATAAAAATAATTTAGAACGCCATAAACCGGGATTTAAACGTTAGATAAAATACCCGGTATCCAGTTAAACACCTACTTCTACCTTATTTACCAACAAAATTACATTTAACCCCCTCCCCCCATATACAAACTTACGGTTGTAATATACAAGTGGCCCCACCAAGATTTTTGCTAAGATTTCTCAATATTTTCTTAGATCATATTGAACACTTGTCCTTGCATGCTAAGTTCCTACATCTTTCATATCTTTTATAAATCTAAGCAAGATCACAACTTCTTACAACACTCAAACCCTTCCCTCCTTTCTCCTCCCAAACCTTCCCCATCTTCTCTCTCTATCTTCATCACCTTCAAACTTATTTCATCAACATTCAAGCTCATTTCTAGCATATTTCAAGTGATTTTGAAGAATCAAAGGTGTTCCCAAGGTGTTGTCAAGTGATTACTAGCTTCCTATCATCAAAATCTCATCCCACAACCTACTTGAATCTTGAAGGTATAAGACTTATGTTTAAATCATACTTTTGATTCTTGGTTGTTCTTGATGATTTGAAGTTTCTCTTGAATCTTGGGATTTTCACTAAACTTGAAATCTAAAATGAAATGGGTCTTGAAACAAGTAAAAATGGTGGTGTATATATATATATGTATAACCGTACATATATATGTGTGTATATGAGTTTTGAAGTTTGATATCTTATTAATTACTTGTTTATGTTGTTACATGTTCATGAATGGTGGTAAAATGCAAGTATTTGGTGATTTATGTAGGATATGTTAAATGTAAATAACATCAGCAAATAAACCTGAATATATCACATATTTTATGCATCTAAACCCATATCAAATGTTGATGTTATGATAGTATGCTTTAGGCACTTGTACATGTGAAAATATGTTGATTTAAAGCTCAAGAAATGATGAAAAATGGTTATATGACAAAAACTGTTTTAGATCAGGTTACAAACACTAAAAATAATATTATTTGATGTATTATAGTGGCATGAAACTTTAACATAGGTTTACTAGCTTTGCATGTTGTACATATAGCTTAAAAAGTGGTAAATTATGTGAAATTTGCATGATTTATGTGCTTTGTTTAAGACCTGCACTATCATGAGTATAACCATTATTTTATTCAGTAAATAACATGGGTTGTGTCAAAATTTCAAGTCGTTTCGATTTGGGAAGGTTCGGGTAACGTTTGATGCAAAACTATGTGGTAAAACGGTCAAAAATTGCCTTTTCGGAGGATTTTTATTAAACTGTTTTAGATCAGTAACCAAACTGATATTTTTGCTATAAAAATAAGTAATTTAACTTATATTAAGTTTACTTGGTGATTGGTTATTCGTACGTGACTTCCGACGCCCAAAAATGTTACCGAATCGCAAAAATAAGTGTTTTTCGACATACACTAGAATGGGTTGTTCATGGGTTATTTTATGTGTTACAATGTGCTATGTGTTTTACAATATGTGTATGATGATGTGCTAGTGTTGATGAGATTGTGTGTATTACGCTTGAGTAAATGTATATATACAAATACACCAAAATAATCAAAAATAATAACTTTTCGAGAAATCTCAAAGTTATGTGAAAATTCTAAGTATCGGAGAAACTTCGGTAATTTTTTTTGTGAGTTTTTTATTATTAAATAATTATTATTTAATTTAGGACGAATAAATTGAGGGATTGTGTTAACATATAAAAACGCACCCAAAGGTGAGTACATAGATCCCCTCTTTTTTACTGTTTTCGATTGTTTTGGGGTGATTCATATGTATCAAAATGATTTCGATATTCTAACAATGGTTTCAAAACGATTATGATGGTTTATACTAAACTAATAACGATTTCGACAATGTGAACGAACTTGTTGGTTGTTGTTACATAACGAATCACATTCATTAATTTTGGCCGAACCGACCAGTATTAGGTTATGGTACCATAGGATCCGACAAATCCCGTTATCAGACCAGACCCATGGTTATGTGTGGGTTAGGTGGGTAACGAATGAATCTGTGATTGTTAATTTACTCTTTGGTGGTTTATTAATGCGAGAAGCGATAGGCGAGATAGTCGAGTCACGAAGGTTTGGATGTTATTAGCGAGACAATCAAAAGTAGTTTCACGATCTAAAACGAGAATGATTTAAACGACTAAAGAGATTTTTAACGAATTAAACGATTTGGGTAAACGATTGGTTTTCGGTTAGTGTTTAGATAACGGGACGGGTGTAATGTGATGAAAGCATGGTGGATACGCCGCTGGTACTTCCTATATATATATGTTTCCATCATATTACATACCGTGGCGTTATTTAGTTCACTTGGGTAAACAATTTGAAACGATGTCACACAAACGAGGTTTTCGAAATGATATAAACTATACGAGTTTTATTAACGAGTTTTATTAACGAGATTTTATTAAATAAATGTTTGGGTTAAGAATCATGGCTACGAGATTTTATACACTATAACCAACTTGATTTGAGTTGGTTAGTTATGCCGCAATACAATACTTTTCAAAACAAGGTTTTTAATTAAGTATTACAACATGTAAACTAGCCATGAATCCGACACTCTCAAAACCCTATGTACTCGCCAGCATTTCTTTGCTGACTTTGTTTTTCACATATGTTTCAGGTGTTGTTGGACGATGTTGATTGCTAGGATGCATGCTCACGTAGGACTTGACGAGGCCTTAGTTACTTAATAACAATGATAGACTATGTTTAACTTGCTTGTTTAACTTTAAGACAATGTTTAATATTAAATAAAACGAGACTCTTTTGTATCCATGGTTTCGAAACAATGATTCTGTTACAGCACTCCCCGACGTTTCCGCCACGATTTGTTGTTTTACGTGGTCGGGGTGTGACATTCATCTTGTTGGTGATGAATGTGTTCACCAAGTGACTTGGATTAAGACTTTTGTTTAAGTACTTATGAGTCAATGGTAGATTGTTGGAGATCAAAGGTAAACAAGTTATGTTCCTTAAATGAATGATGAAATTTAGCTATGTGCTATATACAATAATTTGTGAGACCTTCCTAAATATTGATGTTTTAGGATTATGAATAAGTCTCATTATTTTGTCTTAACAAAGGATGAATGTTGCAAAGTGATATTATGATATCCTTAGGGTTGTGAAGAATCAGAATGATGCATCTTCTGTTTGCATGCTAAAGTATTGTAGGCTAAAGCATGCTAGACTAGTGCTTGGTTAATTATGGGTCTTGACGGAGACTAATTAACTCTAAACATTCAAATGTGTATGAACACAAAAAGAATTTGTGTATGGACAAAGTTGAGGGAGAATTTTCATTCGTTATAAGGAAAAGACATGTAACTTTTGAAGAGTTTGTTCGAAAAGCTAATGAGGAGAACTCATTGTCTAGGCTTATTCTAGGTGTTAAATTAAAATTATTCTAAGTTGGTGACAAACTTAGGACAATGGCATGTGTTGCCTTGGTTAGCTCGGAAGCTTATGTAAGCTAATGCAACATGAGTTGAATTCAGTGATACAATGAGGTTGATCTTGTTCAATCATATGTGTATAAATGTCTCCATAAGTGAAGTTACGAAAATGTTGATGAAATGACAAGAAATTGGGGGAGGATCCATTTAGAAACAACCCTATAAGTGTTTGTAGAAACGGTTTTCATTACCCCATCTGGATGATATCCTATAACACTTAAATGTGGGTGTGTCTTGCATTTGTATCATAAAAGTTTGGCAATAAGGATTTTGTAATCAAATCTAACATTGCAAACAGACGACTATGTGGAGGACACAAAGGTCGTAGTGCATAATGGAGATGTGTTTGCCTTAAATGATAAGCGTATCTTACAAAGACATATATTATAACCAGATTCAGATGGCCACTGAGGTTATAGTCTTAGAAGTTGACAATAGGCAAAATTAACATACGAGTTAAGAATACATCATGACAACTGATCTCAAATACGCAAAGTTATTTGTTAATGTTACAGATCCAACAACCTGAGGGTTTATTAGAGATCAAGTTGTGGAATGAGACTGAAGCCCATGGAAAAAGGGTATGTGAAGGACACCTAACTTAGTTGACTGGAGATCCAAGATCTAAGTTCAATAGGACAACTAACTTATATGCCTAAAGGTGGTCACTGTGGGGGCATAAATGATATCCATAAGCTAGTATATATGGTTATACATAACCCCAAAGTATAAAAGGGTGTTTAAATACGTCCTAGTCTATTCCTATGATATTCAGTGACAAAGAGTGAGGCTAAGCATAATATGTGGTAGTGATTTGGATAAATCACGATAACCACAATGCTTTTAATGGTCTAAGGAGAATCACCTATGTTAGAGAGAAGTGGGGTCGCTTCGAATGAAATTGAGGGCACAATTCCTAGAGCTCTCGCAGAACCAGGAAAGTGTTCCACGACCATTATTGGACATGACTATGAGGAGATGACCCGGCTAAGGAGAGTCTTGTGTGAAGTGTATTATCGTCTACACAAACGGCAGACGAGTTCAAAGATATCGAGATCTACTCTGAGCTAGTGGGCTAAGTGCATTTCATGAGTGAAGGTTCAAAGGGTAATACCTACCAATCGTATGCAAAACTCAACTGTCGAGGTTACATTGGAAATTTTAAGTGTTTTGAACAATCTCCATTCATGTGGGGGATTGTTGAGAAAATTAGTGAATGGATATTTAGTTAATTTATAATTGAGTGAAATTATAATTACTAATTAAACTCCATATGTGAAACTCTTGAGTAGAGTTTTATGTCACTTGATTAGCTTTTATTAGAGTTTTATGTCTCTAATAAAATCACTAATTAAGTGAAACTTTTATTAGAGTTTTATATCTCTAATAAAATCACCAATTAAGAGAAACTCTTGACTACCCACAACTCTTGTAAAAAAATGGTAGGCTATGTGACTCATTGGAATGATGAGAAAACTACAAGAGAAAGATAATATGTATGAAGCATTCTTGGAGAACTGGTGAAGACTTGAACATCCATATGTTGGGAATTTTAGAAAGATGAGTTTTCTCTATTCGATTCCATCACCTTCGTATCATTAGTTTTCCACAAGTTCAAACACTATAATTCTATTCGGTGTAACCTCGGGCGCGTGGCCATTTCCGACAGTACAGACTGCTTCGGCTGTTGTACCCTGGGAGACAGAAACGTTGTCTTTAGTAGAGGCGCGAAATCTGTTTTAAGGGAAGCGTTTTGAACACGTGCCTCAGCCATAATCGTCAACATTTGTTTGTTATTTTTGAAGGAAATTATTGTACAAGAAGACGTGGTTCAAGACCTCGTTTAAGCCTACATAACGGACTGAAAACACAACGAATCATAGAAGTAGACGCGGTTAAAGATCATGTTGAAGACTTTATCTTTTGAAGACATTGGTTTGAATCGATTGTTTTATTAAATATGTTGTGGTTCATATTTATTTTCGTTTGAATTTGTACACGGTTCATTTACTATAATTTCTTAAATGTTTAAAGAGAGTATCTTTATTTCTTGTTAGTTTTATTAATAAAATTTTAACCCATTTCCTACAGATGACACGCAACGAAATCCTCATATACAGTAGAAACTCGATAAATTAATACTCGATTATTTAATAAACTCTCTAAGATAATATTTTTTGCCGGTCCCGACTCGGGGATAGGGTGCTAAATTAATAATTCGCTAAAATTATAAGATAATACATTTTTGATAATTTCTTTAGACCCCATATAAAATATAAATTAATAATTCCTTATATATAGCATATTACATGAATGATTTATGAAGGTTTCTTGAAAAATGACTCAATTGTCTTTTGTTTTTTGTTGAAATCAATTTCCCCTTGAATCTCGTCTCTAATTTTCTTTAGCATGGTAAGAACTTTTGGTGTTGTTTTCTCATAGCTCAACAAGAAATTGTTCAATGTGATTGCTGCTTTAATAGCTTCGTTTCGCGAAGGGGGCTCCATTGTAGAACTTTCATCATCTTCTTCATCGATATCATCTTTATTAATTGCAATAACGCTTTCAATAATTTCTTCATCAGTCAACAACTGTGCAACTACATTTTCTTTTGGGTGAGTCAGAACATCTTCGACATCCATTGCATTGCGATAACCCAACTCTTTGATCAAATTCTGGAGTTCTTGAGTGCTTTCACCACCTTCATCTGAGTTCTCAAAAGCCATGTTATCTGTTGATCGAAGTTTACAATGACGAAAGTAGTTCGCAATTGTATTTGCACGAACATCCATAGTCCATGCTGAAATTACAAGATTCATTGCATCTAATACATTCAAATTAGGCCGTTCATTTGATATACATGCATTGTATACAATAATTAAGTGGAAGATTGAAAGGTGTTTGTAAACTAAGTATTCTACTATAAATTAATAAAATATTAATTAATATATAAATTAATAATTATTAATTTATCGATTAATTAATAACTCTTTTAATTAATAAATTTTGGTGGTCCTAAGTGTATTATTTTATAGAGTTTCTATTGTACATGTGGAATATATTCTCTAAGTATAGCATCAACATTAAAAAACAATCGAAATATGATTCACATAAAAAAATTATATTGTTCGTTTAAATAACAAAAAGAAAAAAAACATCAATATTTCCAATGATTCACATGACTAAACCGCTAGATCGCAACCTGCATGGTGGCCTTAAAACCAACATGTGAGCGCACGTACATATGCAAATAATTTATATGTTGTACTATACATTTAAAGGAAGAAAATATTACATTAATTACGTGTACACTATATATCTAAATAAAAATATATTATATTATAAGGTGATATATTTTATGAGTACATATAGAAGGATAGTTGTGTTTCGACATGGTGACGAGTTTAAAATCAACATGTATATAACTATGATATAGAAAGAAAGGCTAGAAAAAGATAGCAAATAAAAAAACCTAATGATCATGGTCCCTTAAAAGTTATTTAATATAGGTTTCATTATTATTATCAATGACATGATCAAGAATGGCCTAGTATAATATAAATAAACATGGTTGGAAACGATAAACAAATTTCTGGATTATCTCCTCCTCACGTATGTTGGAAAAATTTCATATATCCCTTTTATAAACATATAAAATTAAATATTTATGCAAAAAACAAGTTTTCAAATTTTAACCTTGTAAAATTAAATATTGATGCAAAAGACAAGTTTTCAACGCATAATAATATGCTTCTAAGGTAACTTAAAGAATACGTAATTTACAAATATATGAAATTACCCTTTTATATAGAGTGTGCCTATTGGCACACTAAAGTGCCTATTGGCACACCAAACCCTAGCAAAATTAGGGTTTATCTACGCTGCGTATTGGTCAATACGCAGCGTATAGGGTTACCCTTATACGCTGCGTATTGGTCAATACGCAGCGTAGATAGACCATAGATCTCAGTGCCTGATTACCAATCATTGCACAGAAAACAATGTCCCATACGCTGCGTATTGCTCAATACGCAGCATATATAAAACTGATGCAAATTTGGGGTCATTTAGGTAGGTTTGAAGTGTAATTTTTTTCCCAGGTTTATATAAGCTGCGTATTGAGCAATACGTAGCTTATATACAGGGACCATTTTTGTATATTTATGAAACTTCAGGGACCATTTTTGTATATTTATGAAACTTCAGGGACCATATTTGTATATCATGAAACTTCAGGGACCATTATTGTATATTTATGAAACTTCAGGGACCATATTTGTCAGTTTTCGAAACTTTAGGGACCTATTTCTAAATTTTCGAAAAACCAGGGACCATTTGTAGAAATTTATGAAATCTCAGGGACTATTTTTGTAAAAATATCAAAAAAGATGTAAAAGGGGGTCTTCATTTAAGAACCGGCCCTTGCAAGACTCGAACTCATGACCTCTCGTTTAGAACCGCAACGCCTTAACCAGTTTATCCTCTGTCCAGAGCTGTTAGAATATGAAACTTAATTTTTATATGTAGTAGGTATTCTATACGCTGCGTATTGACCTATACGCAGCGTATATAAGTCTTCAAATACGCTGCGTATTGACCTATACGCAGCGTATTTGAAGACTTATATACGCTGCGTATAGGTCAATACGCAGCGTATACAACCTTCTGAATTTTAATTGCACACAGAACCTGTTAAATAACCTGTTGTATTCCAGAACCTGTTAAATAACCTGATATATTCCAGAACCATATCGATACAACAAAACATGTTATATAACCTGCCATAATTTTATATGTACACCACAATATAAAAGTTTGTGCATACATAACAAAATGATATATACAAGAGTTTGATATATACAATAAAAGTTTGTGAATACATAACAAAATGATAAAATACTACTACTGCTGCTCCTGCTGCTGCTGATGCTGATCCCATTCCGCATCCGTAATGAAGGGTAGTGGAGGTAACCCGTGATGCTGTCGCTGCTGCTGCAGCGCCCCAGCCACCCACTCCAACAGATAATTGTTTCTTTCATGTAACCGAAGTTGCCGCTGATATGATGGGTCAGCACCGGGCCAAACATGGCGTGGGAACTGAGGCGCCCCTGGTGGTCCACGCGGTGGTGGTGGCTGCGGAATGACGACGGCCGGCTCATACGGCTCCGGCGGCTCCGGATCTTGCGGGGGATAATACAGAGGGAACTCCGCCGGCAGCTGTTCAGGCTGATATTGCGTGCCGTCCTTCTTCTTAAACCGTTTCCCGTCTGGGAAGTCTTTGGTAACGTGCATTCCGGATATAACATTCTTCCCCATCCGCTTCGGCTGTGCCGGCGGACCTACATTGTCGCGGTCAGTCTCCGGATGATAGCCCAACGAAAGGGCTATCCTAGTCACGTAGGCTCCGCCGAATAACAATCCGCGCTCCTGTCGATGATGCGCGGAGGCGAAGTATTGCGCCAACCCGTGGGCGAGAGCGCACGGCCTCTTGTATAAGAGGCAATATAAGAAAAATAAATCGCCACTGGTGCACCACTCCTTGCTTTTGTTTCGAGCAGTGATCGAAGTGGAAATCATTTTGTGTAAATACCTGCACAAAAGGAAACCAGTCAGTAAATAATAATCAAACGACATCGACTAAGATCGTCGTTAAATAATATTTTTTTATTATTTAGTCGACGTCGTCCGTAAGGCGCGTACGGGCCTAACGAGCGTCGAAACTAAGTCCGTCGTTAAAATATATATTTTTTTTATTGTTTAGTCGAAGTCGAACCGTAAGGCGCGTAGGTCTCTAACGAGCGTCGAAACGGAGATCGTCATTAAAGTATAAAACTTCGATCTTAGTTTCGACGCTCGTTAGGGACCTACGCGCCTTACGGTTCGACTTCGACTAAACAATAAAAAAATATATATTTTAACGACGGACTTAGTTTCGACGCTCGTTAGGCCCGTACGCGCCTTACGGACGACGTCGACTAAATAATAAATAAAAAAAATATTATTTAGTCGACGTCGTCCGTAAGGCGCGTACGGGCCTAACGAGCGTCGAGGCCCGTACGCGCCTTACGGACGACGTCGACTAAATAATAAAAAAATATTATTTTAACGACGGATTTAGTTTCGACGCTCGTTAGCGCGTACGGGCCTAACGAGCGTCGAAACTAAGTCCGTCGTTAAAATATATATTTTTTTTATTGTTTAGTCGAAGTCGAACCGTAAGGCGCGTAGGTCTCTAACGAGCGTCGAAACGGAGATCGTCGTTAAAGTATAAAACTTCGATCTCCGTATCGACGCTCGCTAGGGACCTACGCGCCTTACGGTTCGACTTCGACTAGACAATAAAAAATATATATATTCTAACGACGAACTTAGTTTCGACGCTCGTTAGGCCCGTACGCGCCTTACGGACGACGTCGACTAAATAATAAAAAAATATTATTTAGTCGACGTCGTCCGTAAGGCACGTACGGGCCTAACGAGCGTCGAGGCCCGTACGCGCCTTACGGACGACGTCGACTAAATAATAAAAAAATATTATTTAGTCGACGTCGTCCGTAAGGCGCGTACGGGCCTAACGAGCGTCGAAACTAAGTCCGTCTTATATTTTAACGACGGACTTAGTTTCGACGCTCGTTAGGCCCGTACGCGCCTGATCGTCGTTAAATAATATTTTTTTTTATTATTTAGTCGACGTCGTCCGTAAGGCGCGTACGGGCCTAACGAGCGTCGAAACTAAGTCCGTCGTTAAAATATATATTTTTTTTATTGTTTAGTCGAAGTCAAACCGTAAGGCGCGTAGGTCTCTAACGAGCGTCGAAACGGAGATCGTCGTTAAAGTATAAAACTTCGATCTTAGTTTCGACGCTCGTTAGGGACCTACGCGCCTTACGGTTCGACTTCGACTAAACATTAAAAAAAATATATATTTTAACGACGGACTTAGTTTCGACGCTCGTTAGGCCCGTACGCGCCTTACGGACGACGTCGACTAAATAATAAAAAAATATTATTTAGTCGACGTCGTCCGTAAGGCGCGTACGGGCCTAACGAGCGTCGAAACTAAGTCCGTCTTATATTTTAACGACGGACTTAGTTTCGACGCTTGTTTCGACGCTCGTTAGCGCGTACGGGCCTAACGAGCGTCGAAACTAAGTCCGTCATTAAAATATATATATTTTTTATTGTTTAGTCGAAGTCGAACCGTAAGGCGCGTAGGTCTCTAACGAGCGTCGAAACGGAGATCGTCGTTAAAGTATAAAACTTCGATCTCCGTATCGACGCTCGCTAGAGACCTACGCGCCTTACGGTTCGACTTCGACTAGATAATAAAAAAAATATATATTCTAACGACGAACTTAGTTTCGACGCTCGTTAGGCCCATACGCGCCTTACGGACGACGTCGACTAAATAATAAAAAAATATTGTTTAGTCGACGTCGTCCGTAAGGCGCGTACGGGCCTAACGAGCGTCGAAACTAAGTCCGTCTTATATTTTAACGACGGACTTAGTTTCGACGCTCGTTAGGCCCGTACGCGCCTTACGGACGACGTCGACTAAATAATTAAAAAAATTATGTTTAAAAAAATAAATCTGTTTAAAAAAAATCTGTTAAAAAAACAGTTTTCTGTTTAAAAAACTAAGATCGTCAAAAAATAGTTTTAACGACGTTCTCAGTTTCGACGCTCGTTAGGACCGTACGCGCGTTATGAGCGTCAAAACTAAGATCGTCAAAAAAAATCTGTTTAAAAAAATATTCTGTTTAAAAAAAAAAATTCTGCTTAAAAAAATCTGTTAAAAAAAATTCTGTTTAAAAACAGTTTTCTGTTTAAAAAAAAATTCTGCTTAAAAACAGTTTTCTGTTTAGAAAAAAAAAACAGCGTGGGTTTAAAAAATCTGTTAACTAACGTACCTGTGAAGTGGATCCTTAATCGTCGTAACCCTCCCCTTGGATTGATGGTGGTCCCACTGACCCATGTCCGCGATCAGAGCCCAAAACCCTAAAAGCGTGGGTTTATCAACAATTACCAACCCCTGTTTACACGAATGTTTATTAAACGTTAAATTAGTATTAAATCTTAAATTTTATATATTAAAATAATAATAATAACAATACAAAATTTGTGTTAAACATACCGTCCTATATAGATCCGTAGCGATCTCAGCCTCCGTATACAAACCGCTATGCACCGCAAAGTCTGCAAGTGACATAGAACGCGCCTGGCCAGCCATGCGAAACGAAACCTCGGCCGGCTGCGCGGGGTCCACAGCCTCATTTGGCCGACGAGGATGAAACTCGAACGACGACAGGAACTCGATCAGTATCTCCCTGTAGCTCGGCGTAAACGCTAGCTCAAACAGTCGATCCCACGGTGAATCACGGGGAACAAACTCCCGCGCCCAATCTTCCGCCCCGAGCTCCCGGAGGGTTTTCCAAGAAACCTCAAAATGGGCACCGACGTGCATCTTCCGAAGCTTGTCGCAACGGAGAGCAGCGTCGGACTCCGGAGGAAACTCCAAACACGGGTGATTCAGGAGAGGATCCGCCGGTGGACGCTTCTGCTTTTGCGGCTGCTCCGGATTAATTTCTTCTATTTCCATTTCAGCATCCATCTTTCTCGTCCTGAAAACCAAAAAATTTTAGATTGGGTTCACTTTTCTAAATGTTCCAATTTCATATGTTCGAACATAAAAAAAATCGGGTCGGTTCGACGGTTCGAGTCGGGTAAGGTTCATCACATAATAAAATAAGATACAATAATGGGTCAAAGCACATCAGAAACTCTAATTTGTTGCCTTACAACGACTCAAAATCATTAAAAATTCACTAACAAAATCAAATCAAATAAGGAATCTGATTTGCAGATCTGTAAAACAGATTCTGCAGTGCGGCTAAATAATAAACAGATCCGTAAAATGAAACGAATCTGATTTGCAGATCTGTAAAACAGATTCTGCAGTGCGGCTAAATAATCGGACTGATTCTTCACTCTGCAGTGCGGCTAAATATCGGACTGATTCTGCAGTGCGGCTAAATAATAAACAAATGAAACGAATCTGATTTGCAGATCCGTAAAACAGATTATATCGGCTAAAACAGATCCGATTCTGCAGTGCACGGACCTGTTCTGCACGTTTGTTTAATTTTTTTTAAAACAGATCCGTAAAACAGATTATATCGGCTAAAACAGATCCGATTCTGCAGTGCACGGACCTGTTCTGCACGTTTGTTTAATTTTTTTTAAAACAGATCGTAAAACAGATTATGTCGACTGATTTGCAGATCCGTAAAACAGATTATATCGGCTAACAGATCTGATTCTGCAGTGCACAGACCTGTTCTGCACGTTTTTTTATTTTTTTTAAAACAGATCCGTAAAACAGATTATGTCGACTGTTCTGAGTTCGTACAAAGCCAGTTACGCACACGCCCTTGGTTACGCGTCTGTTACACGCTTTTACTGCGGTTATTTTTTTTAAAACAGATCCGTAAAACAGATTATGCCGCGTCTGTTACACGCTTTTACTGCGGTTATGCGTACCAGAGCTTGGACACGCGGTAGGCGCTTAACGCAGTGCTCGACACGAAACCGACTTTGCACGAGTAACTGACGCCAGTTACGCACACGCCCTTGGTTACGCGTGTTTAGTGCCAGTTACTTGTAATTAACATCACAAGATACTAGATAACATTCCTAATTCAGAAAATCTGCTCGAACGAAACTAACTACGAAAGAATTCACTATTCAGCAATCAATTCTTTCAAGCCTAAAACATATCTAAAACCCCTAGTAACGACGTTTCAGTAGTCTGTATGAAGATTTCCCTCTAAACAGTCCATATATAAAAGTATCAGACTGAGACTACTCATGAATTTATCAATTAACTGAACAAAAAAGCAATTTTTTTTAATAAAAAACAAACATGAAAGAATTCACTATTCAGCAATCAATTCTTTCAATCTAAACCCTAGGTTTCACAACTAATTCGAAATAGATATTCACCAAAAATTAAGCAATTAACTTACATAAAAGAATTCAGCAGAATTGGAGTATGTACACTGTAATTACCAGTTAAAAGCAAACCCTAATCACTAACCAAACCCTAACTTACCTAAAAAAACATCTAATTTACGGATAAAATACAAAAAAAAATCATAATTACTTGAATAGGTTGACCAAATACCTGTTTTATACTTCGAATTCGGGTCGTATACGGTCGAATAAGCCTGGTCGCCTCTCTTCTTTGTGCGTTTTTGTGCGTATTAAGATTTGGGGAAGAACAGAGCTGCGTAGGTATTTCACTGAATTAAATCAGTACCTCTACGCAGCGTATAGATCCCTACGGAGCGTATAAGAATAATCAGTTTACCATTTTACCCTTCTGTTTTGGGGCAATACGAGGCTGACTATAAGGGTAAAAACGTCATTTAGAACGCCAAATAAGCTGCGTATGGATCTCTACGATGCCTTGTACTATTATTATTATTATTGTTATTATTATTATTAATATTATTATTATTATTATTAATATTATTATTATTATTATTGTTGTTATTATTATTATTATTATTAATATTCTTATTATTATTGTTATTATTATTATTATTAATATTATTATTAATATTATTATTATTATTGTTATTATTAATATTATTATTATTATTATTAATATTATTATTAATATTATTATTATTATTGTTATTATTATTATTATTATTATTATTATTATTATTATTCTCCTGAAACTTAAAGATGCTGCGTAGAGACCCATACGTAGCATAGACAAAGTTTGTAAAATGACGTTTTTACCCTTACAATTAGCCTCGTATTGCCCCAAACACAAGGGCAAAATAGTAGTTTAACATGTATAGGTTTTGAAATTTTGGTTTGGGGGGAAATTGTCCGCCTTTTACATACGCAGCGTATGGATCCATACGCTGCCTTTAGAGATGCTCATTTTACTGTTTTGCCCTTGTGTTTGAGCCAATACGAAGCCAAAAACAGGGGCTTTTTTGTCCTTTGAACTACATACGCTGCGTAGGGATCCCTACGCGGCGTAGATAAAGTTCCATTTTTTATTTTTTTTGTGTTTTCCTTTGATAAATAATACAAAAATATGAATAAATTATAAAAATTGAAAATGATACAAACTTTATAAATTAAAAAAATTCTACAATTTACAAAAATACAAGTTTCCGGTTAATCTTCGATTTCATTTATACTCGGTTCTCTTTTTTTGTCTGCGTTAGGATTGATTAACTTGTAGTAGTGCTGTAACTGCGGTCTATACATTTCTTCCCACCGTTCCGCAGCTATTGATCGATGTGTCGACCACAACGGGTTCACTAAAGGCATGGGGTGGTCTCCTTCCAACTTAGCATGTATGAAGTGTCCCCCGTCAACATGTACGAGCGTTATCGCTTGAGGTCGTGGATCTAGTGGGGCATCCCTTAATGGGAAGATGGTAGTGCTCCATTCG
>JARYGA010043273.1:0-21712 GCA_030545235.1 Helianthus tuberosus
TGGAAAACCATCTTTCAATCCTTTTTGTAGTGAATATGTTTAGATCTATGAAAGATCTTTGTTTGTTTATGTGGAAATCGGTTAGGTCTAAGTTGTTCTTGGTGGATTGAGGCCAAAACATGAAGTTCTTCAAGAACACCTGATGACGTCATCCTAGAACACCTTGAATCTTGATGATTTCACGGTTAAAAGTTAAGATTCAAAAGATAGAAAGGTGTAGGAGTGTGTGTAGATTAAGGAAGTACAAGATTTAGGACGAGATCTTACGGGGATTGCGAGAAATCGGAGAAAAAGCAAGGTTAGAGCGCTGGTCGGACGTCAGTTTCCAAAAGTGGAAAGTATGATGGTGACAAGGGGTATTTATAGGGTTACCCGAAGTGGAAAGGGATGGAGAGGGGCTGGTCGATCGGTTAGGCAATCCGATCGAACAGCTGGCCGATCGAGCAGCAGCTCGATCGAACGACTGGTCGCCTGGTCGATCAGTCACCTTGTTTGGGTGTTCGGTGCGATGAGTTTTGCTGTTTCGATTGCGAGCGTTTTGATGTAATAAAGTTTCCTAGTCAAATTACCTTTAATCCCAACTACTATATCAACATACAAGCATCCTTATTTCGTATTCGTTCAGCGTTTGCGATCCGATTGCGATTGAGTTCGATTGCGTTTCGATTGATCACCACAACACAACATAAATAAACATGCA
The DNA here is from genome assembly GCA_030545235.1 of Helianthus tuberosus. Lineage (NCBI taxonomy): Eukaryota > Viridiplantae > Streptophyta > Magnoliopsida > Asterales > Asteraceae > Helianthus > Helianthus tuberosus. Next base: position 701 of record JARYGA010043273.1, read on the forward strand.
CAAGTAACACATAAGGCACACACACACACGTATAACAATAACAAAAATGCGTAATTCGAGTTGCGAGTGCGATTGCGATAGCGATAAGTCGATTAAACATGCGATAGATAGCGATTACCATGCGATTATTAATAGATACACCACATAATACAATCAACGCGATAATAAAATAGACTAACTATGAGTCAAAGAAGTCAAAACAGGAATTGAGCAAGGAGAGACAGATCGCAATTAGCAATATTTTCTTCCTTTGACTTCAATCTTGACTTTGACTTTTGAAACACGAGGTGTTACATTTTAGGTTGTTTTCAATGCGTTTTAAGTATAAGAATCATATTTACAAGTACAGAATGTAAATATATCATAAAATAAATATAAAACGAGTATAAATACGTATATGTGTCATGAATAGGCGTCAGATTTGTATAAGTTTGGCATATAGATCGATAGTTTGTAAGTTTGACGTTCTTAGCACAAAATATGACGTTCAAGCAAGGGTTTCCAAATATTGAAAGTATGAAAACGCAGGGCGTTACAGTCTCCCCCCTTTAGGAAATTTCGTCCCGAAATTTATTCAAGAGGAAGATTTGAAAGAGTTTTGGCAAAAGGTGATTATTAAAAATTGAGACTCGAACGTTTTGAAACGTGAAAAGTTTTAAATTTTGAAAAACGACAAGGTGGGTTTGTAAAAGAATTTTGTTCGGCTAAAATAGACTTGAAGTACCAAGCATCATTGAAAACGTATAGGTGTGTATATAGGTAAAGCAGGTTTAAACAAGTTGGAGTAGCTTAAATTGGGGATGTATTAAAATGTAACATATTTACGAGGGAGATCTTTGTATCAAAAACGGTTTGTATTCAATATAGGAAGTTTTAAGGATAGTATAAAACCACATAATTATAAAAATTGCTTTTTGAGAGGAATGAGAAAGTTTGTTGCTTTAAATAAAGCATCAACGGTATACAAGTTAGGTTTGCACAAGAATACAGAATAAAAGACGTTTTTAAAGGTGAAAAGATAAGTTAGGGTTCGATGTTTTAAACCGTTGTGATTGTGAATGAGGTTCGTATAAGAGGACAAGGAATAATGGAGAAAAATGAGAGTATAAAAGTGAACGATTTACTCTTAATGAATGCAAGTATAAGATTGGCATAAGTATTAGATAGACGAGTGTAGCGTGCTAAGAATGAAGTCTCGTCATGGATAATCAGATATAATGCGTTTATGAGTTGTTTGAAGTTTGTATTAGGTCCAAAAAGGTCTGCAAAACACCGAATTTCTCATGGCATGTTTTACGAAAGTTTGGTAACGTGGTGAAAACACTTATATATAGGAAGTACCAGCGGCGTATCCACCATGTTTTGACCATGTTACGTCCGCCTCGTTATTCGGTGTCATGTTACGTTCTGTGTCTTACCATAAACAGTAGTACACACTATGGTTTTCATACGCCTATCACTATAATCATGTGTGCACCCGCAATTATTTTGATCGTCGCATGATCCGCATAGCTTATACTAATTGTGTATGAATCAGGGTATACATAATTTAAAATATAAGAACATGTACGTATAAGAATATAGTATATAAGCAAGTTCTTGCTTAAGTATGTATAGGACCCACGCAAGCGAATCCCTTGGGTTCTACTCGCGTACGGGTACGAATGTATGAATCATGAGTATGAATGAAAGTATGAGTATAGACATAAGTTTAAGTATGAGTATAGATATAAAACGTATGAGTTGAAGTATAAGGAATTCGGGTATATAAAATGCTCGAGAAATTTGAATATGTAAGATGAATGATATGAGCGAACTCGTCGCTAGGTAACGATTAAACGTGCATGATGATTTACATGTGTAGTTGTTTAAGCGAAATGTTGAGTTTATCGAATCAAAATAGATTGAGTTAATTTGGAAGGTATAATATAGTTTGTAAATGTAAGACATTATAAAGTATTCATTGGTTATGCATAACGTATTTTGAAATGAATGAAATGCTACTTTTGTTTTAAAAGAGTTTATGTATGTTGAAGATTGTCGGTCCCCATGAAGTCTTCTAGCCCACGTTTTTTAAATTTGAACGACGAATTTAGCGGTGCAGAAAAAGGTTTTCGAAAATATCGGATTTGTTTCATTTGCATCAAAACAAGAAATTTTGAATTTTGAAGGTTCTTGTGAAAACGTCGATTCTTAGAAAAGGAATTTAGCAAAAGGACTTTGGGATTTTTTTTAAGAAAAAAAAACAAATGATTTGTTGATGTTGAAAAGCGTCTTTGGTAAAGTGATCATATAATATCTATAAGATCTTATAAGTATATGAGAAAGTTGGTTTGAATTCCGATTGGGAATGAAAGTCTTTAGTATGGTGATATAACGTGAGTGTGTGTTTTAGTGATTAAGTCGAATATGAAGTTCATGGGCAAGAGATTCATTGGACCGATTAAATTGATAGGCAGCATCTCGTAAGGTTTTGAAATTTGGGTAATAAAACGTTTTAAGACATGATTACGAATCTCGTGTATATGAGTTAAGTGAAAATAGATTGTAGGATAAGAAGTACGCTTGATAAAACAATATTTGAAATTGGTGTAAGTAGATATTTTGAAAATGATAAACGATTTAGGTATAAAACATGATCGGGTTTGCATAATAAGATATTTTGAAGGAAAATTTCTGGTAACGATCACCTAGGTAAGGGAATCACCCCTAACTCGTCGGTGATGTCGTTTTAAGAAAGAGGGAGCGGAGTTAATCGTCAAGGTAAGGAAATCACTCCTATCTCGATGATATGTCTCCACTTGTCGTTACAAGGAATATGAATTTAAATTATATGAAATCATGCATATCTATAAATGTATGAAATGATTTAATATGTTGTGTGTGTGAAAAGAGGATATCGGAAATAAGTTTGAATTTGAAAGATTGCATCGTATAAGATAAATAATAGAAACACATGTTTGATTAAAATTTGGATGATTCCAAAGCGGAACTTTGACTAACCAAAGTGGTCGAAAAGTCTTTTGAATTTGAAGAGCATGCTTTGGCCTAATAGGTAAAATACTCTCGCCGACAAGTCGGTTAACGGTATTTACCCTTCCGGTTTCTACATGTCCCAAATCAATTGAAACTTTGAGACTTGGTGGGATTTATGAAAATCAAGGAGTGGAACTAGTCGACAAGGTGCGGGTTTCACCCCTAACTTGGCAATTTCGTATCCTAAGTGTGGTTGGTACTCGTCGGGTCAAAATTTAATTTCAACACTTTGACGAGGGTCCACTAGAATTTTGAAATTTGAATTTCTCCATCAAGGTGAGAATTTCACTCCTAACTTGATGGTGAATTTCATGTAAAAAGGAAAGTAGATGGATTGAGAGTTGTTCACCAAATTGTGGGTTTCATGCCTATTTTGGTGAAGTCGTCTCGTATGTGTATTACGAGTGATTTTGATTTTAGCATGAACGTGTAAAAGACGTATGGTCAAAATAATAATAGCAAGTATAAGCACAATAAGCATCTCAAGAAAATAACACATAAAAGACATTTCAAGAATAGCACATAAAGAATAGGACAATACAACATGTATTAACAAATAATAAAGCAAGTATTAACACAAAAGTGACATATATGTTTAAAAGGTCAAAAGAAAATAATTAAGGAGCAAATAAAGTATCATGCAAGTGGTTCAAGCAAACATAATAATAAGGCTCTAGAACTATAGACTAGGTAAAAAGCATGGCAATTTTCCTAATTCCCTATAGTTATGGCTCTGATACCAATCTGTCACACCCCAACCGATGGCGGAAACATCAGAGTGAGACGAAATAGATTGCTCGAGACATCATAACACTAATAATTGTGACAAGTATTTAAATAGTAAATTTCATTTCATTTCTAAAGAATCAATTACAAGAATTTGAAGTAAATACAACATCATGAATTATGAAATACAATGCAATAAGAATACAAATTAAAGTGTCTATCTAAGCATCCTACTAGATTCCATGCATCACCAACATCATCGCTAAACCTGCAACATGTTTTAAAAAGCATAGTTCAATACAAATGTATTGGCGAGTACACAAGTTTTAGACTCGTGTCATGTGTATAAAAAGTATTTTCAATCCAACATAGAATTTGGTATACAAGGTCAAACTATCATGCATAACTAAAAGTCAAACCCAAGTGTCCACTAGTATAATAGCATCCCTCGATGTAGCAACATCGAGACCGTAAAGTATGAATAATAGCATCCCTCGATATAGCAATATCGAGACCGTAAAGAATATAACTTAACAAAACCATGTCGGGTGGTGTGCTACTCCTATAGCGCTATAATTGTTAAGGCGGGTTAACAAATAGTATGAATTCTAGCATGAACTTAAGCATAACAAAGCATGTATAAGGATTGATTGAATAAACTATGTTTGCGTGATTTGTGCATTTAAACAAGTAAAACATGTTGCACCCAAAGTGTATAAAAAGGAAAATGGGTCAAGTGTACTCACAAAATTGCATATGCTTTCCGATTATCCAATTTGACGAAGTTGTTGAGTTTAGGAGGTTGAGTAAGTTCGGTTTGGGGATTTTAAGAGACGGGTACATTCGGTCTAAGGATATGAAGTTTTAAGTGCATGGAAAGTATGTATATGAAAAGTAATCATCTTGTAACATTAAGTACTTGTTTTGAAACTATGAAACCTCAAGAGTTAATGTTTTCATGAGTAATATACCCATTAGAATCATACAAGTCTTATGTCCTTAGATGATGTTATTCTAACACTTTGACGAATGAACACAAGTTCACCATCAAAGGTTCGAATGTATATAGATATCATTTAGGTTATATATCTTATATTAGTATGTCCAATAGTCAAGCATGAGGTAGAAGATCAAGATCTTCATTTAGTTACCTCTAAGTATCATGGAAATCATGTAGGAGGTAGGAAGAACAAGCTTCCATTTAGGCACCTCTTATGTGTTCACCACTACACTTGATGTAAAAACATACAAGGAGGGTCATGAACTATGAATAATACAAGAATGTAAATGACTATACTATGAGAAATCATCAAGTAATGTAGGGATTTTATGTTGGACAACCCAAGTTAGTCCACAATCACACCTTCATCAAGCTTGAAGCTTGAACATCACTTGTGGGTCAAAAACCCTAAACAAAACAGAAAGTTTATGAGGTATACACCTCTGATTTTACATGTCTCAACCTTGTTTTTAAGCCTAACTAACCATATATGTGTTTATAAGCATAAGGACATAGGTTTGAGATGAGTTTCCTCGAGTTTCCTCAAGTTTACACAAGTTTAGCAAAGATTAAATGAAAACCGAATGAACATCCTACTTTGGAGCCTTTTCGGCGACGTTCCAGGGACTGATTTACTGTGAAAAAACCCATGGAATCGAAGCTAAGGTCAATCCAAGCATGTTGGAAAAAGAATCGAGTAAATCGGACAAGAAATGAGAAAGTTATGCTAGTTTTAGTGAAGGAAGGTGATTCTACTCGAACTTCAGATTGGCAGCTGCTTGGAGACGGATTTGAGGGAGTTTGTAGTGATTTGTAAAGTGTAAAATGCTTGGGTTAGGCTTGGTTTATATAGGGGATGATGGTGGTTGGTGGTTGGGTGTGTTTAATGAAGAAAACACACTTAGAAAGCAACAAAACCAACAAAATGTGACCAATCCCGTAGGCTGATTGAGCTGGTCTCGGATTAGAGTCTATGGCGACCCATGGAGGAATTCTCCTCCATCCGTCGCGGGTGGCGGCGCCATGCAGCCGAGAAAGATGTTGGGTTTTTGCCACTTTTGACCCCTAGACTTTGGTATATTGATGTTTTAGGTTGTTTTCAATGCGTTTTAAGTATAAGAATCATATTTACAAGTAAATAATGTAAATATATCATAAAAAATATAAAATGAGTATAAATACGTATATGTGTCATGAATAAGCGTCGGATTTGTATAAGTTTGGCATATAGATCGATAGTTTGCAAGTTTGACGTTCTTAGCACAAAATATGAAATAAGCGTCGTATGAAAGATGTTTTTAAACGTATAAACATGTATGAAGTGCATATATCATAAGTGTAACTAATATACCAATTTCATTATGATTCGTGTCTCGGTTTTTACGTCGATTATAACAAAAGAACGATTACAAAGTTTCCAAAAATATAATTTCAAGCAAGGGTTTCCAAATATAGAAAGTATGAAAACGCGAGGCGTTGCAATTCGTTTCGAGCCTAGTGGCGAGTCAGCCAAGCTAGGGCCTACCCTAGCTGGCCTCGCGAGCCGCGAAGGCCCTGGAGGAGGTTTACGCGGGGCGCGACGGAAGTTGAAGAGGCACTATATATATAGGCTTTCAGCCACAGTTTCAATTCGCTCATTTTCTCGATCTCTCTCTCTCAATTCTACATAGCTATTATAATATCGGGTATAATACCCCCCCTAATTAACGAAGTTCTGCCCCGTTTTAAGTATCATAACCCCGGTTACGTATTAGATTCGCTGCCCGATTGATCCAGGGTTCCGTAACGGCTGTCGTGGTTCTGCCCGACGTAGTCGTTGGAATGTCGTCTTGGGGAGGGTATTACTAATGTAAATATTGGGTTATTATACTAACGCGTGTGCATTTGTGTAAATTATAGATAATCACCAGGAAATCCTTAAGGAAAACCCTAAGACAGCAATGTTAGTAATCTCCTTTTTGCAAACTGTTTTTACAAAACCTTTATTTATTTAAATTATAATTAGCAGTGATTGAGTCTTTGTAATCTTCAATTACTGCCGGTATGTTGGGGTTTTGTATACAAAATGTGGAACACGTTACCATTGGACAAAGAGTTAGCCAATGGGTAATATGACCCACCAGTCAGGATTGACAATACTGAATGAGTAATTGTGTAGATGTAAACATTGTAATCGCTCTCAATACTGTTAAATGATAAAAATCTTCTTGATTAAAATGGGATTCACTCACCAGTATTTCCCACTGACAAAATGTTTTTAAACGCATTTCAGGTAACAAAATATGAAAGCCAAATAGAAGCCATCTGGACTGCACTGAAGGCTTGGAAAAAGTGGCTATAAAAGTTACCTGAATAAAGAGATGTTTTTATTAAATAAATGTGACACCTGTGCTTGTAATCTTTGTAAACAGTTCAGTTATCAATAAAACAATGTTATTTGATCCCAATGTTTGTTTGTTTATGTTTGACATTTTTCATGTTTTGATTTTTGTTCAATTTCAAACTCTATATCGCTTTCTGGAGAGTTAAACCCAAACCGATGCGTAAACGTAATCAGTTTAACGCGACAAATACTCTGGAACATCAATATATGCTTAACATACCTTAAATAACCTTTACATAACTTAGAAATAAGTTTTGAAGGCTTTGGTATGGCAAAATCAAGTTTATTTCGCTTACAGGGACTAATTTCGATAAACTGTGAAAAAATGCCGATTCGTACTATAACGTGTTGGAAATTATGTCCGGTTCGATAAGTCAACGCTGCCGACCGGGTCTTGACCCGTAAGAGTTATACCATGGGCAACAAACTAAAATCCAATTAACCTGTTTAATTGGTAATTACGAACAATATACGAGACTGATCATAATTATATTTATGATCATAAGCGGGTATTAACTGAGAGACGGGTACATGGACCGGATGACACGGGTATTCTCACCTACCGCCACTTGTCATGCACCACCCTTTTGGCCAATGGAAATACATGCAATCTTGCATGTACACCACTTGTCATGCACCACCCTTATGGCCAATAGAAATACATGCAATCTTGCATGAACGCCACTTGGCTTGCATGCATGAGGGTCCATGTTTTATATATTGGTTGTGGGTCTTGTATTTGGGGATGATGAAGAGATGAACAAAATGGAGAGATGAGAGAACACCAAAATGCTCTCAAGTCTCTACAACACCCAAACCCAACCGGCCAGAACCGCCGCTGCCGCCGCCAGCCAGAACTGTCGCCGCCGCTGCACGCCCTCTGACCACCTCCGTCTCCGTCTCCGCCGCCTGCTGCCGCTGCCAGCCGCCACTGCCGGCCGCCACCTGCAGCCGCTGCCAGCCGCCACTGCCGGCCGCCACCTGCAGCCGTTGCTGCTGCCGCTGGATGCCGTCGTCGCCCCGCTTCCTTCGTCTCGTCGCGTCTCGTTGGTTCGTTTACTAGCACTTGTTCGTTGAACGTCGGTGTCTCGACCGGTTAGTCATTAACCGAGTCTGTCGGTACCGAGTCAGTTCAAAAGGATTCGGGAATTGAAGAGAACAAAACTAAGAACGTGTCTGAGTCAGAATCCAAAGATGTCGGTAAACAGGAAGTGAAAACTGCTCATGAAGCAGAAATTGTTGAGAAAGTGGACTCAATATCTGAAACACCATGCCAAAAGTGTTTACAACCGTGCATGGAGTGTCTTGAAAAAGACACTAAGTTTCAGGAATTGAAAGAACATGCTGACATGTTAAAATTTGATCTAGGACAAGTCAAAGAAGCATATGATACACTAGCCAGATTAGTTAAAATGATTAAAGAAGAAAGTGTCGAAAATGATAAAGCCACAAAACTAGCAAAAGCAACACTTTTTGATAAACAAGTGGAAGTTAATTTTCATATTGACACAATCGCATCATTAAAGAAAGAATTGGAATTGACTAAAATTGAAAATGAGCGAATTGATAAGAAATTGATGAGCTATGTTGCATCGTCCTATGTTCTTGAACAAATTGTTCCACAACAGCTCAATGCTGCACCGGTCTTTAACAGTGTTCCACCCCCAATGTGGAATCATTATACTCAAAAGTATCCAGAAGGGGTGGAATCTGCATTGAATCTCAAGTTGAAAACAATTGAGGATGAATTGCCTGAGAGCATAGATGTTACATTCTCTGCGTCTGACACCGACAGCGAGTCACAGGTCATCAAGACTGTTGTTGATCAGGTGTTAGATGAAGAGAGTGATAACTCTGATGTTGAGGTTATGAAATCTCATTCTGAGAAGTCTGTTACTGATTCTGAAGATGAGGGTAACTTTTTAGATTGTTTTATACCGAAATCAGACAAGAGTACGAATGATGATCCGATTATGGTGGTTTACACTATGATTGGAACGAACAAACTTTATTCTGATTTTGAGTATCCTCTTCAGAATGTTAAGATTGAAAATGTCGAGAAAGTTTTCAAATTGGTTGAAATGGACATTAATGTGGTAAACAACAAAGAATTTTTTCGAAACCTAAAAAATCATTTGTTACAACATGTGTCAACAACTCGGGGAAAAAGGAATGGGAAGGTAATGGTAACAAGAAAAAATGGTAACAACTTTAAAAACAAAGGAATTGGTTTTGAGAAAAAGATGGCTAAGAAAGTTGTCAAGACAAAAGATAAAATAAATGATGTTTTTGTTGTTGGACCAAGTGTGGATGATGAGAAGGAATACATTTTTAGTCAAAAAGCAGTTGACGATTTCAATGCGGCTAAGAAACTGAAAGTAGAGTCATTCAAGTCAATTTTTGTCGAGTATGACAAAAGAGTTTGTTATCGCTGCAATGAAATCGGGCACATGGCAAAACAATGCAAGAAAGTTTTCGAAAAACCTGTCAGTAAACCTGTTGTTCAAAAACCTTGACCTAAGTCACCAGTTGACAAAAAGGGTAAAAAACAAATGGTTTCACCAATCCGCATCTTGAAAAGAGGTGAATCATTGAAGTCGGAAGATAATCCGAAATCGACATTCGAAATTGGCGAATCTTCAAAGTCACAAAAGACTTCAAAGATTTATCCGAAAACAAAAATTTTTGAAACTCAATCATTGGTAGTTAAACCAAAACAATCAGTTGAGGTGAAGAAAATGGAGAATGAGTTAAAGTTTGATTCAAAAGTTTTTAATCCCAATGTTCTAAATATTTTTGGAAAAATGGTTGACAGAAAAGTCAAAGGGGTAAAAGAATTTTATGAATCAAAAGTGGTTGCTAATGATAATCATGAATTTGAATTTGAGCTTGATAAGTTTCTTGCAGAATTTCCTCCAATCACAAATGAAGTAAAATCAAAAGTAAAAACTGATATTCCGAATGTCACGTTTAACTTTCCTAAGACTGATGAGAAGTGTGATGTAGTATTTAGGAGTGTTTCAGCAGTTAAGAAGTCATGGAGTTCATTGTTTGAATAAATTCGCTATGATATTTGCAGGGGCTGCCCAAGTCAATTCTATCAAAGTGGATTATGGATAGTGGAGCTTCAAGGCATATGACTGGGACGCTTGCTTTGCTATATGATGTCAAATCCATAAACGGAAGCTATGTTGGATTTGCCGGGAACCAAGGTGGAAGGATTGTTGGTCAAGGAACGCTGTCAAATGGCGTGATTTCATTCGACGAAATGAACTACATAGTAGAGTTAACAAACAATTTACTCAGTATTTCACAAATCTGTGATAAAGAGTTTAGTGTACATTTTACAAAAAACTGAATGTGTGGTTTTGAAACCAGGGTTTAAAATCCCTGATGAGATGGTGCTGTTGCGGGCTCCGCGTGAGAATGATCTTTATTATCTAGATATGAGAGTCGCAACGCCAACATCCCATCAGAAACAGTGTTTTGTGTCAAAGTCTAAAGCGACAGAAAAAGATTCGATAATGTGGCATCGTAAGATGGGCCACATTCATGTTCGCAAAATGAACTTTTTGGTACACAATGATTTGGTTGATGGTGTTAATCTGAAGAATTTTCACTTAAATGATGATTGTGTAGCGTGTAAGAAAGGAAAGCAAACTCGGAAGTCACACCCATTGAAGATGATGAATACAATCAGGTTACCTCTTGAGAGATTGCACATGGATCTCTTCGGGCCTGTCAACGTAAAGAGCATCAGCGGAGACTTATATTGCTTGGTGGTGACTGATGATTTTACGAGATTTTCTTGGGTAGTGTGCTTGGAACGAAAAGATCAAACTTTTGAGTCTTTGATGGTGCTTTTCAAGAAAATGGAAACGGTGTATAAACTGCCAATCCGGAGGATTCGGAGCGACAACGGAACGGAATTCAAGAACAACAAGATGTACGAGTTTTGCAACGAGAAGGGAATTCTTCATGAATTCAGTGCGCCGTACACACCACAGCAGAATGGCGTAGCTGAACGAAAGAATCGGACCCTGATTGAGACAGCACGTACAATGTTAGCTGATTCCAAGCTACCAATCTTTTTCTGGAGTGAAGCAGTATCAGCAGCCTGTTACACATTGAATAGAGTCCTCACTGTCAAGAAGTACAAAAAGACTTGCTTTGAGCTGCTGCACCGTTATAAGCCGAATCTTGAGTTTTTGGAGCCATTCGGGTCTCCTTGTACTTTTATTGATGAAAACGGTAAATTTGGCGCTAAATCTAATGAGGGTTTCTTTGTAGGTTACGCTAGCCCACTCAAGAGGGTGTTCGTACCATGCCTGGGTAAGGTGATTCAAGTCCAACACGTGGATTGTCAGAAGCACACTGCATCACCGCAACTTCCCGGACAAAGATTCATGTTCGACTATGATAAGCTCTGGGAGTCGTTCCATCTGCCGGTCGAGCCGAGTGAGGAGGAACTAGCTTTTATGTACCTGTATCAGCAAAATGTGTCACAGGAGCAAGTATCTAGACCGCTAGAAGTTTCTCAACCCACTGTGGATACTCACGATGATGAAGCAAGACCAAGTGGAACAGCTTATGAACCACCAGAGGAAACAGTTCCATCGTTTGACGAATCTGACGACTCAGAAGCGGAACCCGCTCCGACTTTTGACGAGGATCCAACGGAAGCTGAGGATCAAACCGTTGATCTTGATATATCGAGCTTGGAATCGGAAGTAAATGTACCTGACAATGCTATGCCACGGACGTTGTCTTATCATCCCTCAGAACAGATTATTGGTGACTTGAAAAGTGGTGTTAAAACCCGACATCAAATAGATCGAGCTCTTACATGTTTTTATTCATCTATTGCTGATATGCAGAAAGAAGTCTCATTAAAATGTTTTATTTCGCAGATAGAGCCCAGAACCTACAAAGAGGCATTGACTGAGGATAGCTGGGTGAATGCAATGCAGGAGGAGCTACAACAGTTCGAAAAGCTGGGTGTCTGGAGACTTGTCGATTTGCCACAAAACCAGAAGTTAATCAAGACGAAATGGGTTTTTAAGTGCAAACGTGATGACAGAGGTGTTGTGGTGAGAAACAAAGCGCGACTTGTGGTTCAAGGCTTCAGTCAACAGGAAGGAATAGATTATGATGAAGTTTACGCACCGGTTGCCAGACTTGAGGCAATTCGGATTTTTCTAGCCTTCGCATCATGGAAAGATTTTAAAGTATATCAACTTGACGTCAAATTTGCATTCCTTTACGGAACTATCAGAGAAGAAGTGTATGTGGGGCAACCGCCGGGGTTTACAGATCCACTGCACAAAAACAAGGTGTATCTACTGGACAAAGCATTGTACGGACTTCACCAGGCCCCGAGAGCCTGGTACGAGACGCTTTCGACATACTTGCTGGACAACGGGTTCACAAGAGGGACAGTAGACAGCACTTTGTTCACCAAAGAAGAGGCAGGCCACTTGTTGATTATGCAGATATATGTTGACGATATCATTTTTGGATCCACAAACGACGACCTGTGCAAAGAATTTGAAAAGGTAATGAAGAAAAAGTTCGAGATGAGTTCAATGGGGGAGATGAAGTTCTTCCTCGGGCTGCAGGTGGAACAAATGCCCGACGGAATCTTCATTCACCAAACGAAGTATGTGAAGGACGTGCTCGACAAGTTTGACATGACAGATTGCAGTCCTGCATCCACCCCCCTTGCACAGAATCATGGAATTTGTCCACACGAGAATGGTGTGAAGATGGACGAGACATTGTACCGATCTATCATTGGATCTTTGATGTATCTCACGGCTTCCCGTCCAGACATCATGTACCCGACGTGACTCTGCGCCAGATATCAGTCAAATCCAAAGCAGTCACATCTGACCATAGTGAACGTATCTTACGGTATTTGAAAGGCTGCCCAAGCATCGGCTTGTGGTATCCTCGATCGGGTGACTTTACTTTATCTGGTTTTGCTGATTCTGATTTTGGGAGCTGCAAGCAAAACGCAAAGTCCACCACTGCTGGGTGCCAGTTCTTCGGAACTCGACTCGTTACCTGGCAGTGTAAGAAAAAAACCGCAGTAGCGCTCTCTACATGCGAGGCTGAATACGTTTCAGCCTCCAGCTGTTGCTCGCAGGTCCTTTGGATCCAACAGCAGATGCGCGACTATGGGTTGCAGTTCTTAGACACTCCAATCTCTGTGGACAATGAAGCAGCTATTAACATCACTAAAAATCCGGTTCACCATTCAAAAACAAAACATATTGAGATCCGTCACCATTTTATCCGTGATTGTCACGAGAAAAAGTTAATTCGGATTGAACACTTGCACACCGATGATCAGAAAGCTGATTTCTATACTAAACCATTTGACAAAAAGAGATTTTATTATCTTTTGAAATTAAACGGGATGAAAAATCTGCAATCTGGGAGGGTTATTGAATGTGAAGCTGAGTTGGGCGGCGATCTGACGTGAACCATGTCGTGTTGTCAAATTTTGTTTGTACAGTTTGTTTTTCTGCTTTTCGATAAAAACAAAAACACAAAAATATGTTTTCCTTTTTAGGGGGAGAAAGTTTGCAGAAAAATACAAAAACATGATAAAATCTACAAAAACCAAAAACATTTGAAAAAGTAAAAATGAGTTTGTGTAAAAAGGGGAAATGATAGTACATCAGCTAGACGGATACAGTATGCTAAAGAAATGTAATGTATAAATATGTTAAGCAGTCTTGCAGATGATATGCCGATAGGTTTTTACACATTTAGTAAATATGTTCGGGATATAAACATAAATTTTACTTGCTTTTGTGTGGGGAACATCTCTCGGATATATGGGTAACCCCCGAAATCTTGTTTGAAAGATTCCTTTTTCTGATATACTAGGTTTGTTTACTCAGTGATATCTGGGGTATTATTCCGGGACTTCTGCTGAACGGTGGTTCTGACCTAGTCCTTGAATAATACTTTCCGCAAATGCTTGAAACATAGCATCACCCTCAGCATATATGATAAGACAATAAAATTGCTTAGCAATCCTGTTGTAAAAAAGATCCTCTAAAGGGGACACACCCAAAAAGTTGAGTCATGATCTCTCTGCTGAACGGTAGTTCTGACCTGAGCTCTCATGATTCTTCATAATTTATTAACCCCTTACAGATATCATTTGTGTTAAAACTTACCTGTAAGACTGAATATTGGGATCTGGATACGGGAGTATATTCTGAGGTGGGACACATATAAAAGTTAAGCCTTAAAACATTAAATTCGTATCCTGAACAGATTGAACTCTGTGTGAGAATTTAAAGTGGACTAGTATATCGGCAATCAATGCAAACTGTTTAATATTGAAAATGTAATCAAGCTTAACGGTACTTGTATCTCGTCGGCAGCTGATATGATCCCCTAACACGCTCACAAAAAGATTGTGTGTACAGTTTTCAGTTTATCCAGTTAAAAATCCAAAAAGATTTTAGTTTCTCATTTTATTTTTGACAACTGACATTGGGAATCGGACGATCAAAGCTTAGTGCAGATCATGTCTGTGTTTGATGAGGGCTGGGTAAGCTGGTGATGCAGAACAATGATTGGTACATTGCTGGACAGTTGAAAAGTGTTTGGAAGTTCAAAATGTTCAAAAGTTCATTCATTTGAACTATTTTCAGAATAAAAATATTGTGTACTTCATAATTTGGTCAACCAAGGTCATTAACTTGGACTTGGTAGGCCAAGCAGTTAACCAAGGTCATTAACTTGGACTTGGTTGACTGGTTGTGATGGTGTTTAATCTGAAAAGGGTTAAAAAGTAAAATTTTTGAAAACATCAACCTGATTTCGCTCATGTGTCACCAAACAATGATTTCGCTTATAAGGACACTTAAAACAGGTTTCGCTCATAGGTGCTTCATATGTGGTTTCGCTTATAGCTACCATGAGGTTTCGCTCATATGGTTTTGGTCTTAAGTGCAAAACCAGACCTAGTATATAAGTGATAAGGTTCCGCTCATTCGTCACTTTTCACCCTTTCGTTCTTAAGTTCATCCTCTCCGGCGACTGAAAAGCGATACCCTAAAACATCTGTTTACAGGCGAAGTGCTGCCCAAATTTTTACAGATCTTGTTGATTATCATAGTTTACAATCATGGGCAAGGTTATTTGATTTCCAATTTGACCTAAATCATGCTTATTCTGAACTGTCGGCACATGTTATTGAACGAAACATAGTTTTAGGCCTTTAACAGTTAAATCTGAACTTAAAGTTAAACTTGTGTCGTCGTCTGAGTGTGTAGATCATGATAGTGTGTATTGATTGTTTCAAATCTTTTGATTGTTGATGTTTGTCGATGTTTGGGTGTTACAGTTGTAGATCTAGGGTGTTTGAGTGATCTTTGATGGAATTAAAACATATCCCTAGTCTCGGTATTATCAGATTAACAAGATAATAGATTCAATTTTGGGAATTGATGAACTTTGAATGTCTGATGATGATTTCGCTCATTTGTACATTCTGTGGTTCTGCTCATCTGTACATCATGTGTTTTCGCTTATAGTGCACACATCAGTGATTTCACTCATTGATGTTATTTTGTAATTTCGCTCATGATACACTTAGAGTTTTCAAGTAAAACTGTTGTGATGAATTTTTTTCTAAGTGTCTAATTCTCAGTGTATGTGATATTGATGTGCAGGGATCTAGTGTTATCTTTGATCCTCTTCACAACAGTTGTTGTGATTTGGATATGCAGAAAAATCCAGAACTGGCCAAGTTTAGTAGTATTTTGGAGTTTATGGGCCGAGTTCCAGTTCCGAAAGCGCTTACATATCAACTTCCACTTTACAAATCACACATTGACCGTTTCTGGAAGAATGCAAGCTACGATGATCAGAACAAAGAAATTTAATCGATTGTTGAGGTGCATGGTAAAAACGAGAAGATACTTGTCACTGAAGCACTTATTCGTGAAGTTATTAATTTTCCTGATGAGCCGGAGTCGCCAATAAGATTTCCAGAACGAATGGTGAAAGGCTGCATGCTAAGAATGGGTTATCAGGGAGCTTTGAATGCTGGGAATTATTTGAAATCGAAATTTCAGAAACCATACAAGTTCCTGATTCACTGTGTATTAATGTCATTAAGCCACACAAAAGGAAGTTATGATTCGATGCGTGATTATCAAATGAATATGATTACTGCTCTAGTGCTGAACAAGAAGTATAATTTCTCACACATTGTATTTCACTACATGAGAGAGAATATTACAAAGAAGAGCAAGTCTTGGATGTATCCTCGATTCGTGCAGATGTTGATTGACCATGTTTATCCAGAAATTGATCGAAACATAAAGAATGATCTGTTGGTTCAATCTCATATGAACAACGATTCACTTAAACAACTTGTGAGATATCACCAGAACCATCCTGAACCGAAAGTTGTTGCTGAATTTTTTGGTTTTATCAAAGATGCAAATTATGTTGATCCAGATCCTGTTAATCATCAGAAATGGAGAAATGAAGATGAAATGAAAGAAGCGGCGTATGTTGATGAGCTTAAAGTTCTTGAAGATTTCAAAAACACCAAGAATGAATGGTATGTTAAAGAAACGGGGAGACGTCGTAGAAAGGCCACTCCTATTGTGCAAAATGTTGAAGAATCTTCTTCGCAACCAAAAAAAAGAAGCAAAAGAAAGCTGCTAAAACATCTTTAGTTGATGAGCCAGAAGAAGATAATCGAGTGGTCACTGTAGAAAAAGAACCAGTAGTAACTGCTGAAGATGATCCATTTAATGTTGATGATCTATTTGATACTGATGTCTTAGAGACAGGGCCTCCAGTGGTTGCTGATGTTGATAAAGTTGTGAATGTTGAAGTTCAGAAAGAGAAAGAAAAGGTTATTGATGATGTTGAGGTAGATGATGTGAATAAAGACACTACAAGCTCCTCGAGTTCTTCAGAAGAGGAAATTGATGAAACTGAACTTTTACGAAGAATTCAGGAAGCAACAGAACAAGAGAATTTATTAAGGAAGAGAAAGAGACAGGAAAAGGACGATAATGATGCTTATGTTCCTTCTCCAGAACATGTCTCCGAGTCACAATCTCCTCCAAGTGGTAAAAAGAAAGGTGGAGCACGAAAGAAAGTCGTTTCTCCAAAGATTCGTAAGGTTACACCGAAGATTAAAATGCCGAAAATTGTGCTAAAGAAGAAACAAACAAAAGAAACCAAGAAACCACCAACACCACCACATGAACCTACACCATCACAACAACCTTCACCACCGAAACAACCAACTCCACCAAGACAACTTTCACCATTACATTCTTCACCACCTCATCAAGAATTACCAATTACTTATTTGAATCAAATATTTCAAACACCACCAACTTCACAACCTATCGTCCATACAACACCTGGGTCTTCGGTGTCCAAAAGTTTTCCACCTATTCCTTTAAATATGAATATTGGACTTGAAGATATTGGAGATTTAGATTTTGTGGATAATGTTCAATTGAAGAGTGTTAATGATAAAGTTGAAGCAGTAATTACTGAAAACAAGAGATTGGCAGCTGAAAATAAAATAGTAGCTGATCGTGGTAAAATTCTTGAAATGAGAGTAAAGAGGTTGGAGAATGATAACAAAGAGTTGGTGAAAAAGATTGATTCTGATCAGTCAGAGATTGACGTTTTGAAAGCAAGAGTTGCGGAGCTTGAAGAAGAGAAAGTTCGATAGAATGAATACTTCAAGTTAAAGAACAAAGAGCTTAAAGCAGCCAAAGCGTTCAGAGATCATGAATTCTATATGCTGAATAAAGTAGTTGAAAGTATGCTCGGTACGTCTGTAGAGCAAAGGTTTGAGGAGCTGCAACTTGAAGAGCTTAGAGCACAAAGTCAAGCAGAGATTAATAAGCAAATGAAGGTCAAAGGCAAAGGCGTTGAAGGAAGTTCTGCTGTGACAGAAAGATCAATTGTTCCTGCTATGGTTGTTGAAAATCCCGAGCCTATCTCTGCTGTTTGTGGTCTTTTTGAGGATTATACACCTCTTGAAGAATTAATGAGTGTCAGTAGTGATGAAGATGATGAAGAAGAGGAGGAAGAAAAGAAAGATGATAAAGATGAGAAAGTATTTTCTGCGAGCAGTCATGGATCTGGTAAAGATGATGATGACGATGATGCTCAGGGTGGTACAGGGTTGAAAGTTACTGAGGCTTCTTCTGAACAGAATGTTGATGATTTGATGAACGATTCAGTAAATGAAGAATCAAGGGAAGCAGATGGAAAGGGGGAGTCTAGTGATACACAAAATGTTCAACAAGATGCAGAGTTAATTTTGAGACTAGATACTTATCGTGAAGAAGGAGAGCATTTCCATACTTACACGTTGGAAACAATTAAGGAAATGACTCGTATGGAAAATCCTGATTTCAAATTCGATTTTGAAGAAGAAATGAATGCTGAGTTTGAAAAAGAGTTGAATGCTTTTGATATTAATCAGCAGCCTGAATATGAGTATCGATATGTTGAAGAGGCTAATTTGTATGATAGAGTTGAAGTTGAAGACTGGACAGATGATGAAAGCATCAGTGAAGATACTTCACAGTTACCAACGTTGATGGAATTCTTTACGGAAGAGAATCGTGATGAATTACGAAGAAAAGTTTCTGAGATTTTGAAAGATGTGAACTTTGATGGAACTCAAAAGGATATGGCAAAGGAAGAACGAAAGAAATGGTTCAGAGTTAGTCATGAGAGAAAATTTAAAAGGCCACTAAAGTATTATCAACGTGATAGAAGCGTATCTCTCGGTGATATTATCAGCTGGGGTTTTCTGCCACAGATTAATGTGTATGCGATAAGAAGAGAATGTGGTGTGCAATATTTTGAAAAGTTATATGATATTATGTCACTTCCATGGTGGGATGTGGATGAGTTATCTAAAGTCAGAACTTTGGGTTATCCTGTTAGGAAGAATGATATCGGCATGTGGGGATTGATAAAGTTTGAGGCTTTAAGAGATTTCAGACACTGGAAGCCACATCGTCCGAAGAAAGTTAGTAGAGTGAATCCAGAAACGGGAGTTGAAGAGATGATACTGAATGTGAAAAAGCCTAGAACGATGAAAACTATAACAGTGCCACCGATGGAACAAGAGTTTTACAAAGGCTTCGTGGACTGGGTTTATAGTTGTATTACTACTGAAGCAGTGATTACTTATCGAGCTAATGGAGAAATTAGAGAATACACGTGTTTGATCCTATGTGGCTTGTGAATTGCTCTGCAAAGGATATCGAATGTCTTTTCATAAACAAAATTCATTATCAGCCAGAGGATAAAGAATAGGCTATGCAGTTTCAGCAAGTTGTAACTCTTTGTTTTCAGAAAAGCATCAACTCTGAAACTAAATGGAAGTCTTCATGGTGATCACTGGATGAGAAGATGAAAAGAAAAGCTAAGCGTGAACGTCAAAAGCTTGAAGAAAAGAAAGGAATGTTTATGAAGATTCAAGCTGAAGAGGAAAAGGCAAGAAAGAAACATAATGATATGGTAAAGAATGCGCTCAGAAGAAAGCCAAAGCCAAGGGAAGAAACGTTCAGAGCAATTTGAAGACCCGAAGTCCAAGACCGAAGACTGCGGCTGTATCCAAGGGGGAGTTTGTTGGTGCATAATGTCTAAAGCCTGCGTCTTAGTCTTAGTTGATCAATGTATAGGGTCTAGATGTGTTAATTATGAATGTATAGGGGGTTTATATGTGAAATTAGGGTTTGTAATGTTGATATTTCGCTTATATGGTCATGTGCCATAAAAGCGAAATCACTAGTTTGATGATTTCTCTTATATGAACATGTCATATAAGCGAAACCTCACTCCCTATATATAGTCAAGTTGTTTTCTCATTTTGTACCTTCATGTCAAGTGTGTAGCCGAACTGCTGCTCGTGTATTTTGTGAAGATTGAATGAGAAAACTGTTTTAAAGTGAATTCCTTCTGTTTCTACTCATTTCTTGCTTTGATTCATGCCGATTTTGTATTTCCGCTGCATTTTCGGTAGTTGCTAGCTCAAATTGACTCACACGACTGTCAAATACGGTCCAACATAGATGTAAACATTGTAATCGCTCTCAATACTATTAAATGATAAAAATCTTCTTGATTAAACTGGGATTCACTCACCAGTATTTCCCATTGACAAAATGTTTTTAAACGCGTTTCAGGTAACAAAATGTGAAAGCCAAATAGAAGCCAGCTGGACAACACTGAAGGCTTGGAAAAAGTGGCTATAAAAGTTACCTGAATAAAGAGCTGTTTTTATTAAATAAAATAGGGCTTATCCCTATGAAAATGTGTGTACTTAAAACTTGGGAGTTTCCCATGGGTTTAATATTATAAAAGTGTGGTATTTACTTTGATAAAATATTTCCTAACTACGGTCCTAATGTAATTTTCGCTGCCAAATTAATAAACACCGATACCACCAATACTGATTCTCGCGGCCGCCCGTTCCCGGGCAGATAGGGGGCGGGGGTTGCGACAATATATTACGATGCGCAAATCGTAAATATATTGCTTACAACATGCTGAAGGTCACCAATAAAATCGTTCAAGTTGCAAAAATTCTTCAAATATATATATATAAATATACCAATATAATCAAAATAATAACTCTTCGAGGAAATCTCAAAGTTATGTGAAAATTTTAAGTATCAGAGAAACTTAGGTATTTGATTATTAAACCATTCTTACTTAATTTAGGACGAATAAACAATTTGAGGGATTGTGATTAACACTTAAAAACGCACCCAAAGGTGAGTACATAGTTCCCCACTTTTTATGTTTTCAAATGTTTTGGGGTGATACATATGTG
>JARYGA010043274.1:0-45270 GCA_030545235.1 Helianthus tuberosus
CACTCTTGAACGGTAAACCCGTTGATTTAGTTGCACTCTATGAAGTTGTTAAAGAATATGGTGGATTCAAGAAGGTTATACAAGATAATGCATGGAACAAAGTGGCTGTACAATGCGGTTTCGATTGTGATGACGACTATGAAGTGAAGGTAGCTTATGTTCGTTACATTGAATTGGTGGAATGGTATTTTGAATTCATGAAGGCCAAGCGCGAAAAGAATGAAGACAACACGCATGAAGCGGGTACTAGCGGAGCAAAGGATGATGAAGAAAGGAAGGCGGTCGGTGAAAAAAGCAATGGCTGGATCGACGATTCGAGCGACGACGATTTGGTGATCATAGTCGAGGTCACCGACACAAAAGACGAGTAGCATTAATTGGCGAACTACGGCTGCACTGATTAGGAGGGAAAATGAAGTCCGATAATCAAGCGCAACCGAGTTCGAAGAAGAAAGAAAAAAAACGCAGCAGCTTTAGTATGTTTTATTAGTTAATTTAGTGGGTCAAACAATTTACTGTTTATGTTTTATTTGTATTTGGATTTGGGCCTGAGGCCACATTATGTACTGGGTCAAATGTTTATGTCTAGAGTCCACTAGGGCTGTTATGTTTGGGCCTATTTTGAAGAGACGTGAGTGTATATGTGATAACCGTATGAACGGTTACAAAGGGAATCGACACACCTCTTTGGTGATCGACATACCCCTTCACTCGCACCCCTTCAACACGTATAAATAGGGCTGCAAACATTCAGTTATGTACGTGTCTGTATGCAACGTTTGTATACAAGTTTCTGTTTATTCAAGTTCTGAAAGTTCAAGTTCTGTTCATTCAGTTTCGGTTAGTTTATTTCGATTTCTGTTTTACGATTCGATCATGTATTGGTGCGAGATATGTAGTGATTACGTAGTCGCTTGTTATCACGCGTCTACTCCGAAATCTTGGAACCGGGGATCCTGTGGAACTGATACCAACAATCATGAGTGCATGCTTGTGGCCACACTAATAAACATCCACCACAGAAAGGTAAAAAAAAAGTTCTCAAACCAGCAACTAAATTAATACAAAAACACAGTATCGAAGGAATATCATATAGTTGTAGGAAAACAAAGATAAAACATCATATTTGTGTTTTCGGTCACTAGTTTGATCTTCGCCTTCTTTATTCTCTTACCCTATTTTATACTTTTATTTCCTCTCAACGACTTTTATTAGCCGTTGAAGGCACTAGACTTCTCTGATGCGGTGGAGCTTGATCGGCATGCCTTGTTTGGGCACAGGGAAGGGGACATACTCTATGCCATTACCTTCTCCAATCACTTCCCATCTGCAACCAAGTTTCCAAACAAAAGGTTTTAGGGTTTGCTGTGTTTAAAGATCTTTTGCCATAACATGCATTACATCCATACTTACCTGAGGTGCTAACTGTGGAATTATTTTTATACACTATGTACGTAGATTGTTCATTAAAAAAATAGATGTACCGAGTAAAATCCCACTCGTAGAGTAGGGTTTGAGAGGGTAAGTTAAAGACAAACCTTACCTCTGTCTCTCATAAAATAGATGGGTGCTCTAGATGAGACCTCCCTCCAATCAAAATCCCATTTTTATATGTATAAAAGAAAATAACATAAAATATATAATAGAAGTAGAGGAGTAATCAGTATAATATATATAGATTGATAATTTAAATCAGTAAAAAGGTTGTAGCATCAAGTATGCTTGCCTGAAGGAGGTAGTCAAGTGGTGGATGAGGATAAGCATCTCAACCTTAGCTAGCTCATTTCCCGGACACGAGTGAGCTCCAATCCCAAACGGCATGTAAGTGTTTGGGCGAGGTGCTACCTATAGTATATGCAATCAAATTAAAATCAGCAGTGTATCCTACTAATCATATTCATTCAATAAATAGATAAAAGCATCATGATGATAAAGTATGTTCTAACCTCGAATCGTGAAGGATCAAACCTGTTAGGCTCAGGGAAATATTCCGAGGAGTAATGGATGGTTCTAAAGAGAGGAAGAACCTTCCAACCACGCGGGATGAGAAAGCCATCTATTTCAACATCTTCAACTGCTTCTCGAAACAAGAACGAGAGAATGCTTGCAGCTCTCAACGTCTCTTGTATCACTCGAGAAGTAACTGGCATGCGTCTAGTATCTTCCCATGTAATCCCACGCTTTGTTACCAGCCTCTCACGCCAGATTTCTTCTTGTTCAATCTGTTTGTTAAATAATCATTTGGTAAATATATGAACCAAATAAGCTAGCTAGCTTTGTTAACATGAGTATTTATATGAAAACCTATTTTTTACGATGAGATTTAATCTATCGATTTTAGTTACTATAGATTCCCATAAAACACAATCCGTCGATTTTATTCATCCAATCCCAACTTTTCAATGGATGTTTTGATTACCATTTATGAATAGATAAATACATCGGTTCTTAACTGGTTTTTAAATTGAGCATGAAAAGATTTAACTACCTTGACAACATTCAAGAGATGAGGATATTCATGCAAGTACTTGAGAAGCCATGTTAGGACACTTGCAGTCGTATCATGAGCTGCAAATATGACCCCAATTATATTATCTGCTATCTGCGAATCACTCAGTTGGTCTTTCCCCTTTAAGTCCAAGAATACTCCTAGCAATCCTCCACCATGCTCCCCAATCTCCCTTCTTTTCTGTATCATCTTCCTCAATCTCTCATTAAGAACCTTCCTAGCCTGTAATTCATGGTGTTAATGAAAAGCTCCACAAAAATATATACGCAATGTGCAATATAATAATGATTTTCCATATACATACAGGCTGGGAAACTATATATTCAGTTTGTTAGAAAATTCTATGTGTTATAATACACGGAAAACACTAAGGCAGGCTAGAGTAAGTTGTTTAAACACTCAATACATGTAGTTTTATTGTAGGCTAATGTTAAATACCCTTTGAATACCAATCCCTTCTTGAAGAAATTATGTAAATTACACATTTGCAATAGACTGACAAGTAATGCTATATGAATACCAATTCAATCTGATAGAAAATGATCAGTTCTTGATGATAATACCCTCACATAATCCAGTTTCTAGAATACGGGTTTCAACAAGCATGAGGATGCACCGAAAAATAAATCATATATATACAGATACTCTAACCGAATAATAAATAAATATAAAAAATTTAACCATATAGATTCTCTCACCGAATACTAAATAAATATAAAAAATTTAGGGCCAAACTATCTCCACACCTTGGTTGGCTATCTACACATTTAGGGTTTACCTACGCTGCGTATAGGTCTATACGCAGCGTATAGGGTTACCTCTATACGCTGCGTATAGAGCTATACTCAGCGTATATAAACCATGGATTTTAGAGCCTTATCAGGAATCATTGCACAGAAAACAAGGGTTTATATACGCTGCGTATAGAGCTATACTCAGCGTATATAACCCATCATTTTTTTTTTTTTTTTTTTGTGCTATTTTGATGTGTTTGTGGTATAAATTCTCACCCGGTTCCAACGTTAAATCGCTTAAAATATATAATCGTTAATGTTATACAAATAATATTATATAACGTTAAATTGTTTTGGAAAACGTATATACGGTTCGAATATACCACACTATACGATACTATACGATACGATATAACGCCCGTATAGGCCTATAAGTGTAGTATATGTCCCGTATATAGGCCTATACGATACAATGCAACACGATACGATACGATGCGAGACTTATACTATACACTATACGATACAATGCAACACGATACGATACTATAGGATACCATACAACACTCGTATAAGCCTATAGATGTAGTATAGGTCCCTTATAGGCCTATAGGTGTGGTTTAGGTCCCGTGTAGGCCTATAGGCATATACAAGGCTTACATGGAACCTATACGAGACTTATACTATACACTATACGATACGATGCAACACGATACTATACTATACGATACGATATAACACTCGTATAGGCCTATAGGTGTGGTTTAAGTCCCGTATAGGCCTATTGGTGTGCTTTAGGTCTCGTGTAGGCCTATAGGCATATACATGACCTATATGAGACTTATACGCGGCTTATACGGGACTTATACTATACATTATACGATACGATACGATACGATACGATACGATACGATGCAATACGATACGGCACTATAGTATAGGTCCCATATAGGCCTATAGGCAAATACAAGACCTATATGAGACTTATACGAGGTTTATACGAGACTTATACTATACGATACGATACTTAAAAATATTTTTTTTTAATTCACCCTTTATATACGCTGCGTATAGGCCTATACGCGGCGTATATAAAGGGTCAAAAAATATATTTTTACCAGAGGTTTGGGGTTAAAAATAAAAATTACCCTTTATATACGCTGCGTATAGGTCTATACGCAGCGTATATAAAGGGTCAAAAAGACAATTTTACCCTTGCATATGGTTGCGTATAGCCCCAAATGCAGAGGTAAAATGGTCTTTCCCACTATACGCTACGTATAGACCCATACGCAGCGTATATAAAGGGTCAAAAGACAAGTTTACCCTTGCATTTGGCTTCGTATAGCCCCAAATGAAGGGGTAAATGGTCTTTTTGACCCTTTATATACGCTGCGTATAGACCTATACGCAGCGTATATAAAGGTTTGTTTTTTTTTTGCTATTTTGATGTGTTTGTGGTATAAATTCTCACCCGGTTCCAACGTTAAATTGTTTTGGAAAACGTATATACGGTTCGAATATACTACACTATACGATACGATACGATACTATACGATACGGTATAACGCCCGTATAGGCCTATAGGCCAATACAATACGATGCAACATGATACGATACGATACGATGCGAGACTTATACTATACACTATACGATACAATGTATAGGCCTCGTATATGTCCTCGTATAAGCTTATAGATGTAGGCCTATCGGCTTATACGAGACTTATACTATACACTATATGATATACGATAGGATACGATGCAATACGATACGATACTATAGTATAGGTCCTAAACCACACCTATAGGCCTATACGGGTGTTATATCGTATCATATAGTATCGTATCTTATCGTATAGTGAAGTATAAGTCTCGTATAGGTTTCCTATAGGTCTTGTATATGCATATAGGCCTATACGGGTGTTATATCGTATCGTATAGTATCGTATCGTATAGTGTAGTATAAGTCTCGTATAGGTTTCCTATAGGTCTTGTATATGCATATAGGCCTATACGGGACATATACTACGCTATACGATATCACACTTATAGGCTTATACGAGGTCAATATGTGACATATACTACGCTATACGATACGATATCACACTTATTGGCTTATACGCGGTCAATACGTGACCTATACTACACCTATACGATACGATATCACACTTATAGGCTTATACGAGGTCAATACGGGACCTAAACCACACCTATACGATACGATATCACACTTATAGGCTTATACGAGGTCAATATGGGACCTAAACCACACCTATAGGTCTATACGGGTGTTATATCGTATCGTATCGTATAGTTTAGTATAAGTCTCGTATAGGTTCCCTGTAGGTCTTGTAATTCATAATATTTGTATTATTTTTAATTTTTATAACTTATATTTGTAGTATTTACCAATAATATTGTTTTTTTATAAATAAACATGGAAATACCCCAAAATACACACAATTAATTTTTTTTATATAAATAAACAAAGGAATACACAAAAAAAATACAAAAATGGAGCTTTATATACGCTGCGTATAGATCCCTACGCAGCGTATGAAACAAAAATGACACAACTACCCTTGTATTTGGCTTCGTATAGCCTCAACACAAGGGTATAAAGGACATTTTCTGACCTTTATATACGCTGCGTATAGCTCTATACGCAGCGTATATAAACCTTGTGAAAAACTGATGCTTCAAACCCACCAAAATAACCCCAAAAATTCAGATGGTTTATTTACGTTGCGTATTGAGCTATACGCAGCGTATATAAACCCTTGTTTTCTGTGCAATGATTGCTGATCAGGCACTGAGAATCAGGGTTTACCTACGCTGAGTATAGGTCAATATGCAGCGTAGAGGGTTAACCCTATACGCTGCGTATTGACCTATACGCTGCGTATATAAACCCTAGTTTTGCTAAGTCATTACCCAAAACACCTTACAAACCCAAGCTAGCGCACATGAACACACCAGACGTCCACATACATATACTTATTATGGACGAATGATCATCGACACGAATAAAATTACATCATATACATTGAGGAAGGTTTATTTCATACCAATAATATGTTGAGAATTTGAAACACCGCATAATGCATTTTATATATACTTCGTTCAACATGATACAAAGGTAAGCACCTTTGTTTCTTCTCCCACCACATATTTAGTACAGGTACATTACGCGGTTGTCGTATTTTTTAACATATTATTGGTTATGTAACAAAACGTGTTGCTGAATGTAATTTTTATAACTAAAAACAAAAAGTTGGTAGACAAGTGTATTTGAAGACAAAAATGAAGTAATGTCATAATATAATACCAAGATATCTACTTAAAGAAAACGAGATATGACCTCCAAGTGGATTACTTTCGCTTTTAGAAGTTAATGGATGATCATGTTCTCACCTTCATTGCTTTCTTGAATGGGGTTCCAGGAAGGTTCAAAGGCATGGAATTATATCCTTCCTCTAAGCAATGATACAAATGCTTCAATCCTCTAATTTCATTCCCCTCTACCTCCTTCCCAAATACTGATATCATTGCTACTTCATATGAATACTGTATATCACAAGCAAATCAAAACATTCATCCGGTAGCCAAGCAAATCGTAGCTTGAACCGGGCAAGTGGCATTCAAAAGGTTATCGTAACTTGACCAACAAGTATTAGTAATCATACCTTCTTCATCTCATGCAAGGTGTTGATGGTGTCCAAACGCTCCCAAGACGCGAGAAGACCGAAGACGATGTCCTCGATCTTGTGAACCTGACCTTTAATGGCGGAAGGCAGAAATGAAGATTGGATTAATTTCTTTACATGAGAATGGTATGAACCTTGGTGGAAGAAGACAGCCTGAGGGCCTATCAGCATCTCTTTGGTTGAAGGATATGTTGGTTTAAAGAGATGAGACTGAGTCACCAAGATTATTTTGGCTATCTCAGGGTTTGATATCATCACACATGGGCATCCCAATATATGACTCTTGAATATTTTCCCATACCTACATGACAAAAAAAGTTGAATCATTGAGATATTAATTATATTTAACAAAAAGAATAAAATGATTAACCAAATTGATATCACACATTACGAGTTATATTAAAATTTGTTTGCATAAAAATACATAGTAGTAAATTCTCAATCTTCCCAATGACGGGATCGATTCTAAGGGGGGTGGGGGTGGTTATCACTCCTCACTCACTCATCACTCACAACACTCAATCAAGTTACGCCATTTCATCAACCATTTTTCCATCACTCACAACCTTTTTTAGTGACAATGGTTATCACTCACAACACCCCCTCACATCCATTTATCACTCACACCCCAACACTCGTGAAATATATCACGCACACAATCCCATCACTCGTGGAATATAATGGTGGCGGTGGGATTTTTGTTTCATCACTCACATCCATTTATCACTCACACCCCAACACTCGTGAAATATATCACGCACACAATCCCATCACTCGTGGAATATGATGGTGGCGGTGGGATTTTTGTTTCATCACTCGTTGAACAATGTCCATCACGGAGAATTTTTTCTCTACCCCCACTCCCCTAAGGGTGAGGGGGTGCATGCCTAACTCCTTTAGGCAAAGTTTTCCCTCACCCAATTCAATTGTGTCATGTAATTTGTCTATTACCCAAAAATCACAAGGAGTACATGCCTAAATTGAGATTAGGCAAACTATTTAAAAAAACATAAACATGTTATTTGTTGATTAAAGTATGGGCCCCACATCATCATCTTTCCTTCTCTTTCTTCATCGGCAATCTTTCACCGAAATTTCCTCTTCTTTCCACCGATTTCTTTTTTGCCAATCGGCAATGTTCTTTGACGGTAGTGTTGCCTATAGACAAACACTTTGCCGAAGGAAATTGCCTAACCCACCCCGTTGGCCCTAATAAAATTTCAAACGAAAATGCATTTATTATTATTTTAGTGTTATTTATTTATTTTCTTAACAGTCTAAACATATACGTACATGCGTAAAAAATGTGGTTGGTTGAAAAATTAAATCTTGATTAGCTTGTTTAAATTGTGAGATGTGGGTTGATGAAATATTTGTCAAATGTTGTAATTTTGCTGGTTTGGTTCTATTTATATGATGCATTAACAAAAAGAACACTTTAGTAAATTACAAACATATCATTAGTTTTGTTTTTTATTTTTGTTTTTCAAAAACTAAATTACTAGTTGATTGTTCTTCGCATTAATTATCAAGCCTTGAAGGTTATAAAGTCTATATTATATAAATAAATGGTTATAAATTAAAGATACCCAAAAAATGTTTTGATTTGGGATAATACACCTAATTAAAACTAAACAAAAAAACAAATAAAATCACATTTGCAAACATTAAAACTAAACGAAAAAACAAATAATAATCACTTGGCAATTTTTATCTTAATCACATTTGCAAACATATCATTTGGATAAACCAAATAAGCCAATACTTGAGGAAATTAATTAATATCATATTTAACTTTCTCCAAAGAACTTTGAACATAACAAAAACCTCATTTGACGCTTGGAGAAGAAAGTGTTCGGATTTTGTGTGTAGAGGCTGAGAGTTTCACCGACGTATGGCCAACCCATCGAACCCGGCGGTAGCCGCCGGTGCCCGCTTTTCGCCCCGCCACGCCGCCAGCCGATTAAGTTACACACCAGCCCCACCAAAAGGAGAAAAGCTAGAAAGAGTGACAGGAGGAAATGTAGTGGTGGATGACAGACATCATAGGCGGAGGTAAGGTAGAGATCGGTGGTTATGGTTACCGGATGATATTAATATTTTGCAAGTTATAGGGTTTGAAAGATGGCTCAGGAGGTGGTGGTGGTATTTATAGTTATTTTGGCCAGGTGTATTAGGGACAGGTGTCACCACCAGACTAAAAGATCTCATACAATTGCATTAAATGCCGTTTCATAGCATTCAATTCACTAAGATTATAGATAATATATGTAAGCCAACATTAATCACATGAATACGTAACGGCTATTAAATTATAGGTAAATTAAATTTAAATCTCCTTAGGTGATATATGTGGAAGGTTCCCAGAAAACGTGAGAAATGTGCCAAGTGTTTCTAGGCTGCTAGATGGCAATTTATTCTCGTATATTTTAACCTCTCTTTTTATTCTATCATTCTTTGTATATATCTACTAGGTTAGAACCCCGTGTATTACACGGGTTGAATAAATGTAATTTTATATATTAAACAATAAAAAAGTTAGATTTTTATAAACCTCGTATATTGTACGGGTTAAATAAATGTAATTTTATATATCAAATAATAAAAAAAGTTATATCTTTAAAACCATGTGTATTACACAGATTAAATAAATGCAATTTTATATACTAAATATTAAAAACGTCGTATCTTTAAAAAACCCGTGTATAATCGGGTTGAATAAATGTACCAAATAATAAAAAAATTATTTCCTTAAAAACTCCATATATTACACGTGTTAAATAGATCTAAAAAGAGTTATATATTTAAAAACCATGTGTATTACACAGATTAAATAAATGTAATTTTGTATATTAGATACTAAAAACGTCATATCTGGTGTTAATTTATTATTTATATATTTAATATAAGATAAGTAGGAAATAAATGTATTTGTTTTAAAAAAGAGATTAAATTAACAATTTAGATTTGAGAATAATATTTTATTAAAGTATGATAAGATTTTATATTAATTTATTATTTATTTAATGAATATAAGATAAGTATAGATTTGAGGATACATTTAATGCATGACACTTATTCAAAAGTTGGTTTCTTTTATTATAGTAGATAGATGTATGTATAGAGAAAAGATAAAGGGGAGGAATGTGTGAATATTTAGTCCGGTTTTAATAACATATTTTTATCTATATTCTTGTAATTTAATTAAAACATAAATTTACCTTATCAAAAATATTGAAATAACCTTTCACATCTAATTTCGTATATCTATCTATATTTAATTAAATAATACCCTTTTAATCAATATTACCATTCTTTTTCTCTCTTCTCACAAAAAAATTTATAAAAGATTAATAGTGAGTTAGTAATATATGGATTAATTGAAGTTTAATATTTTTTAATGCGGAATAAAGATAAGGCTTATGATCTAGAAGTAGAAATGAACATTTTTCTATAATTTTCTTCTAATTTGAGAATAAGGATAAAAAAAACTCAAATATGAATGCTCTTAAATGACAATTCTATAATGGATATGGATAAAAGAACACACACTCACATTTTCATTGTAAATATAACATAAACAAATTAGTATAATGTAAAACACAAGAGTCAAATCATAAAATAATATATATATATAATACAATACTTGTATTATTGCATTGACTTGCAAGTGGAGATAACAAAAAGTATGGATATCATCTTCGTTAGACAAATTACAACTTCATATGAATCAAATCGATGAGATTTAATCAAATAAAATATTGCATTAATTATTTCATGCAAAAATCTAACTTCCCAGAAAACTCAACTTTTCATCAACTAGAAAATTCCTTTTTACCAAATGGGTGGTAGTCCATTCGCAAAGGCAAAGTCTTTAAACACCTTATGAGGGGGAGGTCTTGGGTTCGAGTCCCATAGACGACAGGAATAAAAAAATATTAGCCGTTCAAAAAAAAAACTAGAACATTCCTTTCAGCTCTATAAATAGACGAGTCAAATATTTTGCAAACCATTCTCAACTCTCTTTACAACCTATCTTATTTTCCATCAAAAGTAATAAGAAAACCTGGTTCTAGTAACCGTAACCGAAACCGAACACCATACCGACACCACTTTTCGTTCACCACCATCCCTACTAAACTATTCGAAGCTATAACCACGAAAAACGTACTAACCGAAACCATTTTGGGTGAAGAAATTCCAACTCCGACGATCTTCACGGAATCACGGATCTTCCGACGACGTCTCCTGTAACCAAAACGCGTTTTTAACTAATGTAACCATAATTTAAATCTTTATTTTTGAAACTCTAAGATTAATCTAGAATG
The DNA here is from genome assembly GCA_030545235.1 of Helianthus tuberosus. Classification (NCBI taxonomy): domain Eukaryota; kingdom Viridiplantae; phylum Streptophyta; class Magnoliopsida; order Asterales; family Asteraceae; genus Helianthus; species Helianthus tuberosus. Next base: position 11,278 of record JARYGA010043274.1, read on the forward strand.
AAAATGGAATTTAGAATTGAATATAAGAATTTTAGTTTTGGATAAAAGATAATAAAGAAGATAAACTAGTGAACGGAGTACATAAAATAATTAACGAATCTGTTTGTTTACAAGAGTTTAGATAGCCCAGTTAGATCAAATTATGGTTTACAACCTAGATGTCATAAGTTCGAATCTTGTTGGTAATATATATTTTTATTAGGTTTCTGATATAATGCATCAGATTGGATGCAATACTTGATTAACATCAGATTTCTAATGAAACATCAGATTTTCGTAAAACATCAGATTTTATATTAAATGCATCATATTTTTTTATATGAAACATCATATTCCATAAATCAAACATAAATTACTAAGTGGTTCACTTGTTAAGACTCTGACTTATAACGTAAAGGTCTTGAGTTTAAATCTTGCAAGAACAATTTTTTATACATTAGATTTATACTTAAACCCGTCAGATTTCTGGTTAAACCCAACAGATTTCAAAATAATATGTCAAAAGGTGGTGTAGTCCAACTAATCAAGTCTTGGGACTTAGAAACTAGAGGCCATGGGTTCAAACCTTGTTGGTGACATTATTTATAAGATTTTTCTGCTATATGAATCAAATTTCCAACTAAGGATTTTTAATAACATTAAATTTCTAATTTAACTAATTAGATTTTATAAGATAAACATAAAGGATTAAGTGGCTCACTGGTTAAGTTTTATGACTTATAACCTTTAGGTCACAAGTTCAAAATCTTTTGACTAACATTTATTTATAATTAACGTTAGCCTAGATTTAATATTTTCTTAGTTATTATATTTTTACGATTATATAACTAAAAATAACATTATGATTCATTCTTAAATATAAACATACAAAGATACATACATATATATATATATATATCTACTATAATAAAGAAAAGTATTTTTTGCTGAGGTGTCATCACCACAAGCAACCACCCTTATCTCTCTCCTATGTGTCATTTTCTTGAAATTTTCTTTTTTTCTAATCCAATGTGTCAATTTCTGAGATTTTTTTTTATTAAACCTAAAGTCAAACAGATGAATACAAAGGGAGCTGGCTGACAAAAAATCTCTTTCTCTCTTCCTGCAGGTATGTTGAACACACTCAGACTCAGACCAGAACCAGCAAACAAAAAGTTAAACATGAAAGAGGTAATCAGATTTCAAAATTTAAATGGATTTCAAACACCCGCCTCTAAATTCACCCTTCATTCAAATGACAAAAACCCTAATCATATTTCAAAATATAGATCACTTTCATGGTTCTCTTTCTCGCTCTCGAATGGCTTCTGGTTGTCAGTGTTGTTGGTGTCTAGGGTTGGCGAATCGACTTTCCGGCAAAGTTGGCTAGGGTTCAGGCCGAATTCCGCTCACACAGGTAAGTCCGGTGCCAAAGATTTCATGTTTGGATGCCTCAGTTTCATTTTTATCACTGGCGGGCGATTGTTCATGAAAGGCGCCATCATGGAGTTTTGCTCTGATCCTCCTTGCAGATCTCTTCAAACTCTGACACCAGCTGGCGAGGCTTCAATATTTCTTTTCCATGGCGTTTGTCGTTTGAAGTTTTTTGTTTGTTTACCAGGTATGTTATTGTTCCAATGCTGATTGGGTTAAAAATTTTCTGGATTTCGCTTCATTGGTCTAGGAATTGTTTCGTAATTTGGTTTTCCAGTTCCCGATTTGGGTTTCATCACCATTTATGTGCATAGTTCGATGATAATATGGCCGCCGACTTGCCTCTTTGCTTTGTTGATTTGGCTTTCGCCACTGTTTCTGTGGTTAGTCTGATTTGGGTTTGCTGATTTGTGATTTTGGCCGGAAATGTAATGGGGCAACAGAGGTCAATCGGCACAAAGTTCATATAGGTAACATTCATCTCCTATTAAAGAGAAGATTGTTATTGTGCCATATATATTATATTGTTTAGGTGTTGGAGCTATGTTTAAGTAAGTATATCACTAACTTAAAGCTCAAATATTGTTTAGGTGTTGGAGCTTTAAAGCAAAATGGAGAATAGGAGTGGTGACTAGGAAAGGTAAGGTCTTTGAGTTGACAATGGCTTCACACTTCACAAAATATTTGGCCCTTCGGATTTGAAAATGCGACCACTATTCTGTCCATTTTTAGGTTCCTCTTTTGTCGATATCATCATTCATAGAAGATGGATGCGGTTGGGCTCAATTCACCGCAGTTTACTACCGTTCACGTTCCGCTACGTTCACGAAGGTTGCCACTGAAGTTATACAGCAATAGCATTACCTTCAAATCTTCAACGAAGTTCACCGTCCATGTGTAACACCCCGAAAATATAAAACTTTGTATTAGAATTAAAAAGAATAAAATAAATGATAAAAAAAAAACTAACTAGGAATAAATAAGCCAGTTAGTCGATAGTCTTGTAATAACTTGCTAGTGGGTTAAAACACTCAAAATATGAACTAAGGAAAGTGGAGGGACTAACCGCGTTAATTCTGAAACTTGATTTAATAAAAACAAAATTAAATAAACCAAACACACACAAGAGTGTGTGTGTCTGGTCAATAGAAACACAGGGCGACCAAGAGAAACCCCCACAACCCTAGTTCTTGCTTAATCTCTCAAATTGAAGGTCCAAATCAATCATAAATCAAAATCCGAGCACGAATTAGTGATCTCCACTGAAAAAGGAGTCACAAGGTATGTAAACTTCATGAGAAATCTCTAGTTGAATTTCTGAGTGAACTTAGAAAATTCAAAAATTGTTGATGCATGATTGTTATATGGATGAAATAGGAACATTGTAGTGTTTAGGAGTAAACCCTAGACAAATACATGTTGAAATCATGCTTAATTCTAGTAGAATACATAAACACCATTGAAGGTGATTGGTGGGTTATTGTCAACTTGATAAACACTAGGATTTTGGTGGTTGTTCTAGTGTAATCTGTTATTTGTAAAGTGATTTCAGAATTATTGAGGCTAATATTTATGTAAGATAGTTTGATTGATATAAATTTGGGCTATATGACAAGTTATGAACTTGATAATGAACTATGTAAAATTCTGCCCTTAAAGTGTTTGTAAAAATGCCTCAAAGAATGCTTAAAACTGAAATTTCAAGTTAAAACGCATATTTGTAATGTTTCGGCAAACTATGCGATATATGATTAAAAAGGAGTTCTAAACATGCTATGAATGAACTCTATAGGGAAAGAAGCCGGAGCATCTAGTGGACAAGCCGGTGGTGACACACGCTTGAAGGGTTTGCTTTGAAGGTATGTAACTTGTTCGTTACAATATGCGAATTTTTGGATATTTCCATTGTCATGGTGTCTCTTAGTATAAAGATGAGTATTAGTTGAAACGTTGTTGTTCACAATTGATTGATTAAGTTGAAAATAGATTAGGAAGCGTTTGGTAGTTATTAGAAGCGGAGGATTCCGTAAATGAGCCAAACGGGTTAAACAACTGCTTAGAAGTAGTAAAATGGTGTTTTGAATAGTAATTGGCGAAGACGGATCACAAGAGCGCAAAGCCATAGTTTTGGTGGTGAAACTTCGGTGATATCAAGCCCCGGACGTTGGGGTAAAAGCGCCTTATAGTAACTATTGAAATGGTAGTAAAATTGGTATAAACTTAGTGGGTCGAATAATCATATAGTGATTTTAGTCACTCGGTCCGTAATCTAAGTTTTTGGGTATGATAAATGTAATGGGCACGTCGGTAATGAAATTACAGACGCATAGGAAAAAGAATCACCTAAAACGGACCTACGGATCAAAAGTTACGGACATTTGAAGTTGCAATTTTGGCATTTTAGGAGCTGGCAGGAAATCCAGGTCAAGAACCAGCATCTGCTGGAAAATGGTCTCCCCCGCGCCACGCGACAGGATCCTTTGAATCTGGCGCGACACGCGGAAGCCGTCTCAACACGCGACAGGTTGAGTGGGTTCTGGCGCGACACGCGGCAGGACCAAAAACTGAATTTTATTTATTTTTTTATGATTCGATGCTGGAACTTGTTTATACGCATTATATCAATGTCAAAACTAACATTGCAAGTGGTTTTGATTTTAGGTGACAATGGGGATTTTCCGGATGGCGATCAAGCATGTTTTCAAGAACCGAACACTCACTTTTGAAGCTTCCGCAATAGATTAACTATGTTTTAGACAATGTTCTTGATGTAAACAATTTACTAAACATATTTTGAATGTTTAAACTAGTTAGTATTCAACTAGCGTGTGATCACTTTAGAACTTTGACTTAGTGTATATGTCGAAGTAAAGTACTTTTTATATAAAATCCTACATATTATTATTAAATTCGAATAGAAATTAGACGGTTGTTACAAGTTGGTAATTAGAGCTCAAGGTTGTCAACAAAGTGTTCGGTTCAAGCTTGATCGATCGTCCGGTAAGGATTAATTATTTATTTTAGTAGATCTTATCCTATGTAAGTAAAAGAAATGAGAATTAAAGTGCACGGGAAGGGTGTGTTAACACACTCAAACCCGGAAGGTGCACTAAATAAGAACGGTCAAAGCAAGTTACGAACTTGGCTAAACCAAAGTAAATAAAGTTATGTTATAAATGAAATGTTTAATAATTGAAGTAAACATTTCAGTTTCGAGATGACGGAAAGGAATGACGATGATCCGGTGCCGACAAGCACCGAACAAATGAAAGAAATAATTGCCGAAGAAGTGGGAAAGGCAATTGAGGGTAGTCTATCCGGGTTCATAGACAAAATTCAAAACACGTTGTTATCATTAGTCGAAGAACAAGTTAAAAGGTTGGAAGATAATGTCAACCTCATGAAAGAGAAATCTAGAGAACGTAAGGGATGTTCATATAAGGAGTTCATGGCGTGTAAACCGCCGATTTACAACGGGGAGGTTGACCCGATAATATGCCAAAGATGGCTAAGTGACGTCGAAGGGGTGTTTGAAAAGACCCACTGTGACGTGAGTGATTTTGTTGCTTACGGAACGGGTCAGTTGAGAGGTCAAGCCAAGGATTGGTGGGACAATAAAAAGAAGGAGATAGGAGCCGAGGCGGCAAGGGTCATGACATGGGACGAGTTTAAGGTGCCATTCCTTAAACATCATAGTCCCAAGGCAGTCATCAACATGATCAAAGAGGAGTTCATCCAGTTAAGACAGAGGGGTGAAACAATTGATAAGATCACGGGCATTTTTATGGATAAACTGAGATTCTGCGACGAGCTAGTCACCACTGAAGAACAGAAAATATATTACTATTACAACATGTTGAGCGCTGAATACCGGGAGTTTATGACTCGCTCAAAGTATGAAACCCTCACGGAAATCATTAACACCGCCCAAGATAGGAGATCGAGTTGAAGAAGCAGATCGAGTGGGGCGAACGAAGGGCGCAGGATGTGAATCCAAGCCCTACAAAGAAGGCGAAAACATTAGAAACAGCATGAAAGACGGATGCTAAAGGCGGGTCACCAAGTTGTAAAGTGTGTGGAAAAGGGCACAAGGGCGAGTGCCATTTCAAAGATAAACCATGTCCCATATGCGGGAAAACGGGGCACACGGCATCTCTATGTCCGGGTAAAGTCTCAGTTTGTTACAAATGCTATCAGCCAGGCCCCAAAAAGTCTGAATGCCCAGACTTAGTTGGAAAGAAAGACACTAAAGAATCTCCAATAGAAGCTCCAAAGGCGAAGGCCAGGTCCTTCCAACTAACAACGGCTGAAGCTAAAACAGAACCCGATGTGGTCTCAGGTATATTCGCAATAAACTCGATTCCTGCACGTGTATTATTCGATACGGGTGCGAATAAATCCTTTATTTCACATGGATTTATTCGACATCCTTCATTTGTATTGACGAAATTATCTGTGCCCTTAGAAGTTGAAATAGGGGACAACAAAAGTTTCATAGTGTGTGATGTTTGTCAAGGCTGTAAATTAAGTATCGATGACGAGGAGTACTTGATAGATTTAATCCCGATGTCGATGGGAGAGTTTCAAGTAGTTGTTGGGATGGATTGGTTATCTCGACACCACGCGAAGGTCGTGTGTTTCCGTAAAGAGATAAAACTAACATCTCTGAGCGGAAAACACGTTACATTTTATGGCGAGAAAGGAGGCAATCCTATCATATGTTCGATGATGAAAGCTCACAAACTCATGAAGCACGGATGTAGAGCGTTTATGATATACGCGAATGAGCCTAAGAAAGAATCACCGAAGATTGGAGATGTACCGGTGGTGCATGACTTTGAAGATGTGTTTCCGGAAGATCTACCGGGGATACCGCCTGAACGGGAAGTAGAGTTCGGAATCGAATTGGTTCCGGGCGCGAAACCCGTAGCTAGAGCGCCGTACCGACTCGCGCCGTCCAAATTACAAGAACTAATGTCGCAAATTCAAGACTTTCTCGATAAAGTATTCATAAGGCCGAGTGTGTCTCCTTGGGGCGCACCGGTACTATTCGTGAAAAAGAAAGACAGAAGCATGCGAATGTGTATCGATTACCGGGAGTTAAACAAACTCACGGTAAAGAATCGATACCCGCTTACGAGAATAGACGATTTATTCGACCAATTACAAAGTGCGAATTGGTTTTCAAAAATCGATCTTAGATCGGGTTATAACCAATTAAAGGTCAAGGAAGAGGATGTACCGAAGACGGCTTTCCGCACGCGATACGGACATTACGAGTTCCTCGTGACGTCATTTGGGCTGACAAATGCACTCACGGCTTTCATGGACCTCATGAACCGGGTTTGCAAGCCGATGTTGGATAAGTCGGTAATCGTGTTTATCGACGATATTCTGGTACACTCAAAAAGCGAAGCAGATCATGCGCATCATTTACAGGAGGTGTTAGAGACACTCAGGCGAGAAAGATTGTATGCACAATTTTCAAAGTGCGCCTTTTGGTTACGAGAGGCGCAATTCCTCGGCCACATCATAAGTGCCGACGGAATATTAGTAGATCCGTCAAAGATAGAGGCCGTGTCGAAATGGAGCCCTCCGAAGAATCCTTCGAAAATTAGAAGTTTCTTAGGGCTCGCAGGGAATTACAGGAGATTCATTCAAGATTTCTCCAAGATTGCTTCACCGTTAACGAAATTAACTCGGAAAGAGGAGAGATTCATTTGGGGTGTTGAGCAAGAAAGAGCGTTCCAAACGCTAAAAGAAAGGTTAACACAAGCTCCGGTATTAACATTGTCGGACGGAGTTAAAGACTTGGTAGTCTATTCGGATGCCTCACTTTTGGGGCTCGGATGTGTTTTAATGCAACGAGGCAAGGTAATAGCTTATGCCTCGAGGCAATTAAAAGTACACGAAAGGAAATATCCCACGCACGATCTCGAATTGGCAGCGGTGGTGTTTGCGTTAAAATTAATATTGCTTTTTGTTTCCAGTTCTGCTACTAAGACCTTGAACACTTTAAAATTTGATCAGCGTGCAAAGCTTATTCAAAACAATGTAAGAAACTTTCTATATGTTTTAAATCTTCTATATGTTATTCAAAACTATAATACTCAGTTTTCCTTGCCATTCCAAAGGCTGTGATAAATGAAGATGCATCAGGAGATGTAGTGGCACTTCAACACCAGATACGACTTCTAAAGGTAAATTTTATTTTTCACACGAAAAGGAAACAAGAAAGATAATAAAAGAAGTCTATTGTACAATTTTTATTTGTTTAGGAGGAACTTGCTATCCTTAAATGCAAAATACATCCAACTCTCTAATATTTAGTTCAAAAGAGGAGAATTATAGCAATGCAAGTTCATATGGAGATGATAACAAAGTTTTGAAGGGTTTCATGTAACCAGGTATATACTAGCAAAGTAGCAATCAATTGTTGTCATATGTGAAGTTTTTTTTGTCAGTTTAGTGTAATGCTTTATTGATTATTTAATTATTTTTGTCATTTTAGTGTGAGGTGTCCTTCTACCCCCTCCCCCCTTTCTTCTTTTCCATTTACTTCAGACGTTTTGGTTTGTTGTTTGCCACTTTTCTCAGGCCTCCCCTTTTTTCATGCGATATTGTGTATGTTTTATGAACTTCGTCTTCGTTAATTCTATTTTGATTATTTTGTTTTTGATGTTTCGCTTGCTAAATGCAAGTTCGCGGAGCTGCGCGAAGCTTAATTTGTCTCAAACGGACTCTTTAGTTTGTTGATTGGTTATCCTATTGTCCGATTTTCTCAGGTATTTGCCTTTATGTTTTGATGTAAGGACTTTACTTTTGGATTTGGGAATAAAATGCAGAGTTATGTGGATGGTCGACATCGACACCGTGACGAGGTTTGTTTTTTTAAGGATTACGGAGTTGTAGTGGTTGATTATTTTATGGTCACATATTCTATTGAGTATCTCATTGTCATGAAAGTGAATCATCATGTTGTTGGAGATATAAAAAAAATGGCTAAAGATTCGGTGGGAAGGATGAAAGTGGTCAACAGATGGAGGTTTGTTTTATCATAGACACTTGATTTTTGCTATACTTATAGTTTTGAGAACTAAAATTAGATTTATATTTGCAATTATCTATATTTAGGCATGTTAACCATGCAATGTTAGTAGTCAAGGTCCTCTTATCAGTTATTACACATTGTATTTGACTTAGCAATTGGTCAACTATTGGAGTTGGCATACCTTCAAGTTTGACTTTGATCGATTGATATAACTTTTATGTGATTATATATAAAGGGCAGAGTTCCAGTAGCTCTGGGGTATTTTGTCCAGGCTTGATGTGATGGCAGGAGATGACGTGTGGCTATGGAAGTCGGGAGACGTAAAATAGGACTTTTTAGAAAAACATGTCAGGTGGATTTGGTGGGTGCGGAGCAGATTCAGGTTCAGCAAGCGGCGTTCAAATGGTTCAAGTATGTTGTCTTTAAATGTGATTTAGATTTTGGGTTCAAGAGCATTGGTTGTTATGTTTGTTTTGTTGTATATAATGATAATAAAGAAAAAAAACCAAGATTTTTATTGACCCAAATGGCAATTTATATTTATATGTATTAATAAGGAAACTGAAATGAACAGTATTAGGAGACGTGCTTGGTTTTAATTAGCTGACAAGGGTGGTGTCACTGCAAATCATGTGTAAGGAGATGGTGGTGAATATGCATGTCTCAGATGAAGCCGCTTCTTTCTTCACTTCACTGTCGCCTCCACCACAATCTCTGGCTGAAATCAACTGAAATTTAAGAACCTTATAAGCAAACTCAACTCTTAATTGAAGAAGAAGATGCACATGTGATGATCGGATGAAGTGGAAACATGCGTATAAAACGAGGAGACGAACATAGGGTTATCCACGTATTCTCTTTGGTTTTCTAAGACCATTTGTGACAACTGGCACAAAACCGGTAATTTCCGTACAGATTAATTTTTATTTAATGACTGCAATCATGTGCTTAAATGTCAACATTGTCTGATTACATACTATACAAGTGAATTCATGCATGTTTCATACTACAAGATATTGCTTTATGCATTAATGAACAGCGTTGCGTCAAAAATACTAGTAAACTCACCAGTAAGACACATTGTGTCAACAATTCTGCAGAAAGCAGTCAGACAATAGAATTGGGGCCTAGGTGTAGGTCTAACGTCAAGAATACATTAAAACCCAAGAGTACATACAAGGGTTAACATATAAACATTCTGGAAGCTAAAATACGCACTAAAAAGCACCCAAAATACACTTTAAATGCTGAATATTACATATTTGAGCAAAATTCAGCATTGTAACAAGATTGTATCACGCAAAAATATGACAAATTGATCCAGAATATTTTCCTGAGTGTCGGGGATTGAAAGTATCACAAAAGGGCACTTGAAGGACACTAAACGGTGTAATTTAGCACTTTAACGAACCGGTATCTAACCGAACAACCGGACATTACCCGGAACATCAAAATATTGCTAGAAGCATTGTTTTAATTTTTCTGAGCTAGTTATGGCTCCCGAACACTCTAACATAATACATAAAGCATCCTACACTTAAAACACCCTCTTCACTAGATCACCACAACTTCTTCTCCTCTCTCGCTCACTAAGCTCACGGCCGAAACCCCCCTTACCCACCATCACCATTTTCATTTCAAGATCATACAATCCAAAGTCTTCTCAAGGTGCTAGAAGGTCACTAACGAGGCTCGGTGCTCACGGAACTTGAAGGACCTCATTCGTTTGCTTTTATCCACTCCATCTTCACACTTGTTCTTCCCTAGCTTTAAGCTAGTTGTAAGATTCTTGAACACTCTTGTTTACTTCCATTTTAGTTGGTTAAAAGTTATAACATGATGATTAACTCAAGAACACTAATGAACATACACATGAATCTTGAAACATAAAGCTTGTAATATGATGAAATAGTGTTGAAATGATATTGTTTGGTGCATGAATGATATTTGATAGTTGTTTACTAGAGATGATGATGTTAATCTGCATATGAAGCTTGCTAGATTGTGATTAAACACATGATCTAGCAAGATTAAGAGATGATTATGTGTTTACACAAAGATGATCATCTTCTTGATTAAACATGAACTTGAAAGTAAAATGATTTTTAAACAAAGTAAACTAGTGAACTTGTAAATCCAAGATTTATGAATGATTTTCCAAGAAAAACAAGTTTAAAATATGATTTTTGGAAGATCTTGGTTTTTACTTGAACCTACACAATTTATATTAGAAAAACAAGACTAGAAACATGTGTGAAACAAGAAAATTACAAAAGAAATATTTTTAGAAAAATCATCCTACAAGTTGTAAAGAACCAAATCTTTTAATAAAGTTATTTACAAACAAATAACCATGTTTCTGAGGGTAACTAAACCTACTAAATAACATGGTAAGTTACTACAAGTTTTTACAAGAACTTCAAGTTCATGATGTAGTGAGATTTACATGATCTAGGCTTATGGTAAGACTTGATTGTGTTGTTGATGTTGATGATGATTTAAAAGAAAATAAACACATGTTTTGAAAACATGGGAAACATCCATTTTTAGGGGAAGCTATGCCAAAATGTTTATAAATTTTGACACTTAGAAAAATATAAGTTTTTGAGAAACTTATCCCCTAAAAATGTATCTAAAAACATTTACCAAGGTTTCCCTAACTTTTGTGTAAAGAAATGATGATTTCTTCAAGATTAAAATTGATACTAAGTATGTATATTTTTTAGAAAAATATATATATATTGATCACCAAATTTTGTGCTAAGTGTATGTAGTATGTATTATACGTGATAGTGTATTAGGACTTGAAAATACACTAAATACTCCTAAGGAGTGAAGATACAAAATACACATATAACATACTTAGACAAATACAAGAAATATATTATGAAAATATATTACTTGATCGAATAAATAACTTGGACAAGTTATGAACATGAAATGAAGTCTTGAACAAAATACATAATTCGGGTGAAAAATACAAGATACTTATATTTATGTTTGAGAAAATAATATAAGTAAGATACATAGTTAAAAATATGAATTTTTTTTAACACAAGAACACATAAACAAAAGATAGTGACTTGTACTTTTGCGATACAAGTCTAGTGACTAACGTTAATAAAACATGTATAGGTCACGACACAATATAAGCAAAAACCGGTGAAGTTTACGACGCAAGGAACGCAAAGTTGTGAGTTCATGCTCCCCCTTTTCTTTTAACTGTTTTCAGTTTTATAACTTTGGGGGTGAAATACATGTTACAAATGTTACAATGTTTACAAATGATATGATGGATACAAAAACTACGGAAAAACATTCTAGATCATGTCTCGAATAGGGTACCATAAGCACCATTAATCAACGTATACATTCAGACCGCGGAACAAAAGGTTAGATCTAATGGGTTTCAGGCAACCCCACTGTTGGCCTACTTCTACCAATGAGTGCTTCTGTGTCTCAGTCAAAGTCGAAAAAAATGCATAGGTTTGGTGGCTTCCTATGTCGTGACACATGTTAGTGGCCTTGCAAACCACTAACGATCTCATGTTACAAACATTCATAGTACTCAGTTACAGATATGTTTCACAAGTTACATTCAAACATTCATGGTACTCAGTTACAGATACATTCTATAAGTTACATACCATGTTTTCATTCAAGTATTTAAACATTCAATACAAACACTGCATGAATTCACACCAACATTATGTTGACGTTTTTCCAAAAACTCACATGTATTTCAGGTAACTAAAGTGGATGTGCGCGCGGTCTTACTCATGCTCGTGGATGTCGTTTATGTTTATCTATGAATAAAGTTGTAAACTTTTCAGACAATATGCCATTTGTGTAAAACTATGATTTCAGTTATGTAATGTTGGGCAATCGAAGTTATTTTATGAGCATGTAGTATGTTTACCAATCGTATGCAATGAAAACCTTTCATGATCACACCTCGTGCTTCCGCCTTAGAAAGGGGTGTGACAGATTGGTATCAGAGCTGCGATTGTAGTGAAACAGGATTCCTTCTCGAGTCTAGTCTACAATCTCTAGGATCCTTGCACGAAAACAATTTTTCAAAAAGTTTTCATTGCATAAAACTTTCCGCGACATCCACTACCTGAAACTGTTTACAAGAGTCAAGAAAAGACACTACGAGACTTAGGGTGCACTGGAGTAGCACTTATCTGTGATTAAGAATTACTTGCAATCAGTGTTGTAAAAGTCGCTAGGCGGTCTCTAGTCGGCCGACTGGGGAGTTGAGAGTAATCGGAGTACTCGGAGAGTACTCGGGGAGTACGCGGACATGGTAACTATAAAGAAAATTAATTGTTATATATTATACATTTGTTAAAATAAGCATAATTCATGTCAACTGAGTATAATTTAAAATGAAACATGTTTAAAGTTCAAATATTCTGAATACAAGTCCGAGTAGTCCGAGTACAAGGCCGAGTAGTCCGAGTACAAGGCCGAGTAGTCCGAGTACAAGGCCGATTCGGCCGATTTTGACCGATTTTGACTAATTAAAAGTCAACAAACCACGTTGACCGCCTAGACCGACTAGGCCGACTCTTTCCGACTACGTCCGACTAGGTCGACTAGGCGCCGAGTTTGACCGAGGCCGACTAATTGAGTCCGCCTAGGAGGAAGTCGCCTCGGAGGGGTTCCGAGGACCGAGTACTCGCCGAGTACTCGGCCTTGGAATCCGACTTTTACAACACTGCTTGCAATTATGTGTGATAATTGATATATACTTATGCTAGAAGTAGAATACCACAAGTATACGTGGCTTTACCTAAAAACAATGGCCTATCTGAAGGAAGTGATACGAGGATGAAACGAACTGTGCAAGGAGTTACGTAATTATGGATGCATACATAATCATGGAATTCAGTGCACAGAAACCACAGCAAGTCTTGTCACGTATGGACTCCCTCAGTACAAGAAAAGGGTCAAACGTGAACACCTTTCCCCCAGCCTACTAAGTACTCTACGGGAGTAATAATTGTTTGATGTCACTTATGTGGTATATGCCTGTGTGTATATATACTACTACTGTCTCGTATGACGATATCAAACAAATGACTAACCCTATTGTGTGATGCTCTTCCAGAACATGGCACCTAGGAGAATTGTGAACAATCGAGATTCTGATCAACCTCCTCCTCCCCCACTACCAAGGACTGCTGAAGAACTAAACGCCCTACTGGAAGAAAGGATCTCCGCAGCTATCGCCCAGTACGAGGCGAACCGTACTGAAGACAGTGGAGGACCAAGCAATGCTAGACGTAATGGGAATGGAGATTCATCTGGAGGAAACACAGCTCAGGGCTGTACTTTCAAGGAGTTTCTCGACTGCAAACCGATGAACTACGACGGCACTGGAGGTGCAGTGGCGTTTGTACGCTGGACGGAGAAGACTGAAGCCACAATTCGTATGAGCAAGTGTACCGCAGATCAGCAAGTCACTTTTGCTACTGGGTTGTTTGTTGATGAAGCGTTGACTTGGTGGAACTTGCAAGTCCAAACTCTGGGTGATGATGCCGCTTATGGCATGACTTGGGATGAACTAAAGGAACGTATGAGAGAGAAGTATTGCTCTCGTGCTGAACTCCAAAGGTTGGAGACTGAGTTCTGGCACTTCACCATGGAAGGTGCTGACATTACTGGTTATACCCGAAGGTTCCATGATCTGTCGAGGGTGATCCCCTATATGGTGACACCTGAATTTAAGCGCGTTGAACGCTACATTTGGGGATTGGCCTCATAATTTCGCGGCATGGTAACTTCGGCCAAACCTCAAACAATCACTGAGGCTGTAACTCTGGCTGTCAGCCTTACTGAAGATTGTGTTCGTATGAAGAAGTTATCACTGAACCCAACCGAAAAGACCGAGACGCATGCTGAGTCGTCTGGTGACAAGAAGAGGAAACATTCAAATCTGAACCAAGCAACCCGCAGCAACAAGGGTTCGAACTACAAGAAGTGTGATACTAACCCACCTTAGGAGACGAGGACCTTCGCAACTACAAATGATACTGGAGCTAAGAAGTATCAGGGCACTCTGCCCAAATGCAACCGCTATGACTTTCACCACATGGGAAATTGTCGCGTTGGGAAATGCAAGAACTGCGGGAAGTCAGGCCACCGTACCGAAGATTGTTGGGGAAGAGGTATTGGAGGCCGCAATGGTAATGGTAATAGAAACAATGGTGGAAATGGAAATGGTAACCGTAATGGTAATAGAGCTGGACAGAACCAAGGATGCTTCAGTTGTGGAAGCAACGATCATTTCATGAAAGACTGCCCAAAAGGGAACAATGCTCAGGCTCGAGCATTTGTGATTGGAGCAAGGAACGCACGCGAGGACCCTAATGTGGTCACCAGTACGTTTCTCATTAACAATCACTTTGCATCCATATTATTTGACACTGGTGCCGACTATAGCTTCATGTCTGTGGAATTTAAACGCATGCTTGGAATAGAATCTAGTAGATTAGATACTCCTTACTCCATAGAATTAGCCAATGGTAAACTTGTTGAATCGGGCGAAGTTGTTAGGGGTTGCACATTAGAACTTGGTGAACGAAGATTTAGCATCGACCTCTTACCTATTCAATTGGGTAGCTTCGATGTAGTGGTCGGAATGGACTGGTTGTCCAAGAACAAAGCTGAAGTTATTTATCACGAGAAAATCATCCGCATCCCTTTGGCGAATGATGAAACCCTCATCGTACATGGAGAAAAGCGAGACGCGCCTCTGCGAATCATCAGTTGTATGAAGGCACAGAAGTGCTTAAGGAAAGGATGTGTTGCTTTCCTAGCACACATTGTAGATAAGAAGGTTGAGGAGCCGAAACTCGAAGACATTCCTGTGGTGAAGGAATTCCCTGATGTTTTTCCCGAAGATCTGCCAGGATTACCTCCACAACGACAAGTCGAATTCCATATAGACTTGGTTCCAGGAGCCGCTCCTGTAGCCAAGGCACCCTATCGGCTTGCACCATCCGAAATGCAAGAATTATCTACACAACTTCAGGAGTTGTTGGATAAAGGATTCATAAGGCCAAGCTTCTCACCTTGGGGAGCTCCAGTATTGTTCGTGAAAAAGAAGGATGGAACACTGTGAATGTGTATCGACTACAGAGAATTAAACAAGCTCACTATCAAGAATCGGTATCCATTACCGAGGATTGACGACTTATTTGATCAATTGCAAGGATCAAGCTACTATTCCAAGATCGACCTTCGATCTGGATACCGTCAGTTAAGAATCCAAGAGGAAAGCGTACCAAAGACTGCATTCAGAACACGCTATGGGCATTACGAGTTTCTTGTGATGCCATTCGGGCTGACGAACGCGCCAGCAGTATTTATGGATCTGATGAACCGCGTATGCAAACCACATCTCGATAAATTCGTGATCGTATTTATCGATGATATCCTGATTTACTCGCGAACGAAAGAAGAACACGAGCAACACCTCATAACCATTCTGGAACCACTGAAGAAAGAGAAACTCTATGCAAAATTCTCAAAGTGCGAATTCTGGATTCGCGAAGTACAGTTTCTTGGTCACGTTGTGAATGAGAAGGGCATTCATGTAGACCCATCCAAGATAGAAGCAATAAAGAATTGGGAAGCCCCCAAAACTCCAATTGAAGTTCGACAATTTCTGGGCTTAGCGGGCTATTACCGACGATTTATTGAGAATTTCTCCAAGATAGCTCAACCGCTGACAACCCTTACGCAGAAAGACAAGAAGTACGACTGGGGTGTTAAACAGGAAGAAGCCTTCCAACTACTAAAAAACAAGCTATGCGATGCACCGATACTATCTTTACCCGAAGGCACTGAAGACTTCGTGGTATACTGCGACGCTTCACGACAAGGTTTGGGTTGCGTGCTCATGCAACGCCAGAAAGTCATCGCTTATGCTTCAAGACAATTGAAGGTACATGAAAGAAACTATACCACCCACGACTTGGAACTCGGTGCGGTGGTATTCGCCTTGAAGATCTGGCGACATTATTTATATGGTACTCGATGTACAATATTCACGGATCACAAAAGCCTACAACACATATTTGATCAGAAGGAATTAAACATGTGTCAGCGACGTTGGGTCGAGCTGCTAAACGATTATGACTATGAGATTAAGTACCATCCTGGTAAGGCAAATGTTGTAGAAGACGCGCTAAGTCGAAAAGAAAGGGTTAAGGCCCTAAGGGTTCGAGCACTGGAAATGACTATTCGAACGAACCTCACTACACGCATTCATGACGCACAACAAGAAGCCCTTAAAATGGAAAACCGTAAAGCTGAATACCTCCGGGGTATGTTGAAATACATGGTTCCAAATGAAGAGGGAACCTTATACTTTAAGAAGCGTATTTGGGTTCCGCTCTATGGAAACATTCGAGAAGTCATCCTTGATGAAGCACATAAATCGAGATACTTGATCCATCCAGGATCGGACAAGATGTATCAAGACTTGAAAGAATACTATTGGTGGCCGAGACTCAAGAGCGATGTTGCTGTTTATGTTGGAAAATGCCTAACCTGTGCTAAGGTTAAGACTGAATATCAGAAACCGTCCGGCCTACTACAACAACCAGAGATACCCATGTGGAAGTGGGAGCAAATCTCGATGGACTTCATAACGAAATTACCCAGGACCCCGAGAGGGCACGATATGATATGGGTGATAGTTGATCGGTTAACAAAGTCTGCGCACTTCCTACCGATCCAAGAAAAAGACAGCACTGGAAAGCTTGCTGAGATATACTTAAAGGAAATTGTGGCACGTCATGGAGTACCTATCTCAATCATTTCAGACAGAGATGGACGCTTTGTCTCAAGAATCTGGCAATCCTTTCAGGAAGCCTTTGGATCTCAACTAGATCTAAGCACGGCCTTCCATCCGCAAACAGACGGCCAGAGCGAATGGACTATACAAACATTAGAAGATATGCTTCGCGCATGTGTCATGGACCTAGGCGGCAGCTGGGATACTCATCTACCTTTAGTTGAGTTTTCCTACAATAACAGTTATCATACAAGCATAAAAGCCGCACCGTTCGAAGCTCTGTATGGCCGCAAGTGCCGCTTGCCCTTATGTTGGGCAGACGCTGGAGATAAACGTATGGTTGGTCCTGAACTTGTACAAGAGACAACCGACAAGATTATGCAGATCCGAGAGCGCATTAAGGCGGCTCGAGATCGACAAAAGAGCTACGCTGATCGAAGATGGAAACCATTACAGTTCGAGGTGGGAGACAAGGTTTTGTTGAAAGTCTCACCTTGGAAGGGCGTAGTAAGATTTGGAAAGTGTGGGAAGTGGAATCCACGATACATCGGACCATTCAAGATTTTGGAAAGAATTGGTACCGTGGCATACAAGTTGGAGTTACCGGAAGAACTTAATGGAGTACATGATACGTTCCATGTATCCAACCTCAAGAAGAGTCCAACACAAGAAAACGTGATCATCCCTGCGGATGAAGTGCATATTGATGACACCCTCCGATTTACAGAACAACCCGTTGAGGTTACCGACTGGAAAGTCAACAAGACCAGGAGGAGCAGTGTGAAACTTGTCAAAGTACGTTGGAACTCTAAGCACGGACCCGAGTACACGTGGGAACGTGAAGACCAGTTCAAAGAAAAGTATCCCCACCTGTTCAAGAAGACTCCTGCGAGAGTTAGTTCAGCCTGAATTTCGGAACGAAATTCTTTTAACGGGGGGAGACTGTGACAACTGGCACAAAACCGGTAATTTCCGTACACATTAATTTTTATTTAATGACTGCAATCATGTGCTTAAATGTCAACATTGTCTGATTACATACTATACAAGTGAATTCATGCATGTTTCATACTACAAGATATTGCTTTATGCATTAATGAACAGCGGTGCGTCAAAAATACTAGTAAACTCACCAGTAAGACACATTGTGTCAACAATTCTGCAGAAAGCAGTCAGACAATAGAATTGGCGCCTAGGTGTAGGTCTAACGTCAAGAATACATTAAAACCCAATAGTACATACAAGGGTTAACATATAAACATCCCGGAAGCTAAAATACGCACTAAAAAGCACCCGAAATACACTTTAAATGCTGAATATTACATATTTGAGCAAAATTCAGCATTGTAACAAGATTGTATCACGCAAAAATATGACAAATTGATCCAGAATATTTTCCTGAGTGTCGGGGATTGAAAGTATCACAAAAGGGCACTTGAAGGACACTAAACGGTGTAATTTAGCACTTTAACGAACCGGTATCTAACCGAACAACCGGACATTACCCGGAACATCAAAATATTGCTAGAAGCATAGTTTTAATTTTTCTGAGCTAGTTATGGCTCCCGAACACTCTAACATAATACATAAAGCATCCTACACTTAAAACACCCTCTTCACTAGATCACCACAACTTCTTCTCCTCTCTCCCTCACTAAATACTAAATACTCCTAAGGAGTGAAGATACAAAATACACATATAACATACTTAGACAAATACAAGAAAATATATTATGAAAATATATTACTTGATCGAATAAATAACTTGGACAAGTTATGAACATGAAATGAAGTCTTGAACAAAATACATAATTCGGGTGAAAAATACAAGATACTTATATTTATTTTTGAGAAAATAATATAAGTAAGATACATAGTTAAAAATATGAATTATTTTTAACACAAGAACACATATACAAAAGATAGTGACTTGTACTTTTGCGATACAAGTCTAGTGACTAACGTTAATAAAACACGTATAGGTCACGACGCAATATAAGCAAAAACCGGTGAAGTTTACGACGCAAGGAACGCAAAGTTGTGAGTTCATGCTCCCCATTTTCTTTTAACTGTTTTCAGTTTTATAACTTCGGGGGTGAAATACATGTTACAAATGTTACAATGTTTACAAATGATATGATGGATACAAAAACTACGGAGAAACATTCTAGATCATGTCCCGAATAGGGTACCATAAGCACCATTAATCAACGTATACATTCAGACCGCGGAACAAAAGGTTAGATCTAATGGGTTTCAAGCAACCCCACTCTTGGCCTACTTCTACCAATGAGTGCTTCTGTGTCTCAGTCAAAGTCGACAAAAATGCCAAGGTTTGGTGGCTTCCTATGTCGTGACACATGTTAGTGGCCTTGCAAACCACTAACGATCTCATGTTACAAACATTCATAGTACTCAGTTATAGATACGTTTCACAAGTTACATTCAAACATTCATGGTACTCAGTTACAGATACATTCTATAAGTTACATACCATGTTTTCATTCAAGTATTTAAACATTCAATACAAACACTGCATGAATTCACACCAACATTATGTTGACGTTTTTCCAAAAACTAACATGTATTTCAGGTAACTAAAGTGGATGTGCGCGCGGTCTTACTCATGCTCGTGGATGTCGTTTATGTTTATCTATGAATAAAGTTGTAAACTTTTCAGACAATATGCCGTTTGTGTAAAACTATGATTTCAGTTATGTAATGTTGGGCAATCGAAGTTATTTTATGAGCATGTAGTATGTTTACCAATCGTATGCAATGAAAACCTTTCATGATCACACCTCGTGCTTCCGCCTTAGAAAGGGGTGTGACACCATTGACTTTCTTTTTTTTAACTGTTGCTCCCGATGAAAGTGGTCAGAAATAAGGTTCGATTACACCGCTTCATGTTCGTTTGATTCTAGCTATGATGTTGCTGGAAACTAATAAAACTTTACTGCAGGAATTTTGTTTGGATTAATTTATCTTTATTACAAAGAAACCTAAAAGGCACTTGCTGCACTTGCTATTAAAAGAGAAAGTGTATTGTGTTTTCCTTACTCTTCGAATCAGCGTAAGATTTATTTAATTTATTACTGGATCCTCTCTCGATTAGTTTAAACTTAAAGTGTGTTTTTTGAATTGATTTTGCGCTTGTCAATTTGGGGTTTGTTGAAACATTTTTGGCTTTAAAGGTTTGACCAACATGTTTCTGAGTTATTTTAAAGGTTTCAAACCTTTATATGTAGTTTTTTAAAGGTTTGACCTTTATATGGTCAAGGTTTGATGAATTTTGCGTAGTGGATATTTGTAATATGGATCTGCTGCTTTAGTTTAAGATGAACTGCTTTAGTTTAAGATGAGAGTGCTGATGTAAATTGTAAAACTGTAAAAAGGTTTCATCTTTTGTACATTACTAATCTTGAGAGGTATAATGGTATATACAATTATGCATGACTATAGAGATGCAGTACCTTTTAGCTTATTAGTCTATATAGTCAT
Organism: Helianthus tuberosus; assembly: GCA_030545235.1. NCBI lineage: Eukaryota > Viridiplantae > Streptophyta > Magnoliopsida > Asterales > Asteraceae > Helianthus > Helianthus tuberosus. The sequence continues at coordinate 32,055 of JARYGA010043274.1, forward strand.
ATTATCTTCATCTATTATAGGATTATAATGAATATCTAAAAAATTTTAAGCAATTTCCTTAACTTTTAAGATTGAGATATCATGGGTAAAAAGAGCATGAATTTTAGCTAGACATTGCAAGAGATTGAACGAAAAAGAGCAAAAGGTGATTAGGTGGCAATTCGGGCTAAAAGATGGTAAAAGCTAGCCATTGCAAGAGATTTTGGATGTAATGGGCATGCACCACGAATTGGTCAAACAAAGGTAAAAGGAAAGTATGTGATGAAAAGGAAAGTATGTGATGAAGAAGACCAATAATGAAGTTGTAGTGTTTATTTTATATGAATAAAGTTGGATGATCAGAACAAAAAAAAACCGATCCACGTTCATTTGCATCCCGTGTGAAACTATGTGTTTATGGTATGGTACATTTTTTTTGTTGGTAATGTTTGTGAAACATGAATGGTTATCCACTTATAAGAAATCATATAAAAAAATTCTTTTGCAAATATATTTTTTTTAACAAAACCCATAACCCGTGAATCTCAAGGGTATATAACCTAGTATATATATATATATATATAGAGAGAGAGAGAGAGAGTAAAGTACACGGATGGTCCCTGTGGTTAACCAAAATTCTGGATTTAGTCCCTAGTTTTTCAAAAGTACATGGATGGTCCTTGTTGTTTGCATCTTGTAACACATTTAGTCCCCTACTTTTGCCAAAGGTATATAGATGATCCCTATGGTTTGCACTTTGTAACCCATTTAGTCCCCAACATCTAGTGACTAAACGCGTTACAAAGTGCATACCACAGGGACCATCCAGGTACTTTTGGCAAAAGATGGGGACTAAATGCGTTACAAGGTGCAAACAACAGGGACCATATGTGTACTTTAAAAAAGCTGGGGACTATATCCAAAATTTTGGTTAACCATAGGGACCATCCGTGTACTTTACTCTATATATATATAGGGGAAGGTTCATTGGGGAACACTAAAAAAGTGGGGAACAGCGGGGAACCGACTCAAACGAACTCTGATTGGACTCATTCCAGCAGCGTTGGAACCGGCTCGTCGAACCCTAACTAGGATCTCTTAACCCTAAATCCTAACTCCTAAACTCTAAACCCAAAAGCTAAAAAATAAGGTTAAAACCTAAGCTAAACCGTAAAATCTAAACTATAAACCTTAAAAGCTAAACCCTAAAGGCGAAACCTAAAGCTAAACCCTAAACCCTAGAGCTAAACACTAAAGCTAAACCCTAAAGCTAAAGCCTAAAAGCCAAACCCTAATATATTTAGGGTTTAGGGGTTATGATTTAGGGTTTAGGGTTAAGAAATCCTAGTTAGGGTTCGAGGAGCCGGTTCCAACGCCGCTGGAATGAGTCAAATCGGAGTTCGTTTGAGTCGTTTCCCCACTGTTCCCCACTTTTTTAGTGTTCCCCAATGATCCTCACACTATATATATATATATATATATATATATATAGGATAAGGATCGTGTGAGAAGTAGTAGGCTAATTGAGAAACTTGAGAATCATTCTGGACCACACATTTTCCCTAAGCAAAAAAATGCAAAAAAAAAGGTTAAAAAAATGCAATTTTTTTTTTTTTGGAAAAATCGCAGCTTTTTCTTTAAGGATTTAATTTTTAATTTTTTTTTTGAGATTTATACACATGTGTATATTGTTAATCTTTTAACTATACATATATGTATATTGTCAATTATACATATATGTATATACATGTTTAAAATTAAAAAAATAAGTGTTATTTAGGGTTTAGCATTAGTATTTAGGGTTTAGCATTAGGGTTTAGGGTTTAGCTTTATGGTTTAGGGTTTAGCTTTATGGTTTAGTATTAGGGTTTAGCATTAGGGTTTAGCTTTTGGGTTTAGCATAAGGGTTTAGCTTTAACTTTTGGGTTTAGCTTTATCTTTAGGGTTTGCATTAGGGTTTAGCATTAAGGGTTTAGCTTTAGGGTTTAGTTTTAGCTTTAGGGTTTAGCATTAGTGTTTATCATTAGGGTTTAGCTTTAGGGTTTAGAATTAGGGTTTAGTTTTAGGGTTTAGCATTAGGGTTTAGCTTTAGGGTTTAGGGTTTAGCATTAAGGTTTAGCTTTAGTGTTTATGGTTTAAGGTTTAGGATTTATAACACATATTTTTTCAATTTTAAACACGTATATATATATATGTATAATTGACAATATACATATATGTATAGTTAAAAGATTAACAATATACGCATGTGTATAAATTCAAAAAAAAAAAAAATTTTTAAATAATAAAAAATTTAATCCTTAAAGAAAAAGCTGCGATTTTTTCCCAAAAAAAAAAAAATTTGCATTTTTTTCACCTTTTTTTTGCATTTTTTGCTTATGGAAAATGTGTGGTCCAGATTGCTTCTCAAGTTTCTCAAATAAGGTGGACTTCTCTTAGGATCCCTACCCTATATATATATATATATATATACTAGTCGACTACCAGCGCGAAGCGGTGGCGATTTACAATAGGATGAAACAGGTGCTGCTGATGAGGTGGAGCTAGTACCAGAAAGAAGGTTACTGCCATGAACCCAACCGCATGAACCAGGTGCTGATGAGGTGGAGCTAGAACTAGAACCAGGACCGGGAAGCATTGATGCTACGGACCATGGTTCAGACTTCAGAGCTGGTATCCCACAGCTTTGTGGGCCTTGATAGCCAGCTAGAAGAGCATCTGGGCTGGGTGAGATTGTCTCACATAGTTCAGGTTGATGGCCCAGTTGAGTAGGGCGGTTTCTAAATGTAAGAAGACAAGAACTTGGTGTGGAGGTTCTTCTGGTTCCTAAATGTACAGAAGAAAATTAAACTTAAGAGAACTTGATATAAAACAAATAATAAAAGAAAGTTCTCAACAGATGAAGTTAGTAGTCTAGTGGATTTTTTTTTTGTCCGGATTTAAATTTTGACACTTGCATTTAATCATATAAAAATTTACATCGAGATAGTTGGTAAACGGGCAACAAGCTACGTCGCTACCCCTTAAAAATTTATATATGGGCCGCTTAAGGTATTTTTATCCAAACGGTCAAAGAGGGGATATGTAACATAGGCGGGTCGAAATTGAAAACACAATTAAAAAATGAAGATATATGACAATAAGCATTTTGTATCAAGTGTTTTCTAAGCTTATAACGGGGACGCTTCCCATTTTAACATCCGCAAATTGTTTTGGAAGCCTCTCATTCTATTTGATAAGCATGTTTGGGTTTAATAGACTCTACATCATGTCCTCTGTGACTGATATCTTATTGATCACATTATAGAAGATACATAATAAAGCGGTCAATATATAGGAATCTACGATAAAACCGGTCAAAATATATTCAACAAATTTACGGCATTAAAGTGTATTATTAACAGCTATCGATTGTTAAAGCGAAAATGTATCTGAAAAGTATGAAAATAATGTGCTGTTGCGCTCGCTGCACCTATGTTATATTGCCTTTTCTTGTCCTCAATTGCAAGTGCAGCCAAAGCTTTGTCCTGCAACCAAATACACCCGATTATTTTTTTGTTTTTTATCAAACATGCGTAAAGTGAAATGTTGCAATTTTTAGAAACAAGTACAAGGTGTATTAAACTTACATGGGGCAATTTTTTAATTTTTTTATTAACCATGCCGCTGCGCTCGCTGCGGCAGCGCTCGACCGCTCACTGCGCCGATTAAGACTTTCCTCCTTTAAGCAAACAATAACAAATTTATACAACCTTTCTAAAAATTTGTGACATGAGATTTGCTTTTCACTTACACTAAGAGCCATAGAGTGGAGGTAAGCAATGTTGTTATTACTTGTTTGTTGTTACACTCTAGGTGTCACACCCCAACCGATGGCGGAATCATCGGGGCGCGGCACTAGGCAAATCAGATTGCTCGAGAGAATCCATAACAACTATATTGCGATAATATTTAATACACTCGTTATCCCATACTAACAAATAATACAATCACATAAGCTACCACAGATTTCTTGTCCTCTCGAACAATACAAATCCGACAACCTAGGTTTTAATTGAGTTTCTAGACTTCCTAGCTTGATTTGATATAGCCTGCGATCTAACCTGCAACATACGTTAAAATATTGGTCAATACAAAAGTATTGGCGAGTATACAGGTTTGATATGTAGCGTAATAGGTTAAAAGTGTAGCGAATTTCCACATGCATAAACGTAACACGCGACATATATACTCACAAAGCTGATACTACCAACTAAGTCCTCGATGCTCGAATATGCGATGGCAAACTAGACCCCGTCGGGCGCAATAGTACTAAACTAGTCATGGTGGGACGTCGCGAGTATGAGCCCTAGCACATATGCAACTAGCATCACGTATATCTATGCATAACAGTTATTCGCAAGTGATAATTCGATTGATTGAATAATTCGTTTGATGAGTTCGATTTGTTATAAACGTATATTACACCCAAAATGCGATTAAAAAGGGTTCAAGTATACTCACAGTGCGTATTGGTTTGGATTGGCGGGATTATGTCCGAGAATATCCTGGTTATAGGCTGATCACCTGAGTGTTTGGTGGCGCGTTAAAGAATAACGGAATACGCGAAAACGAGTGAGAATTAGATTGAGGGCTGGCCCGATCGGATGGGCTGCTGTTCGATCGGATGGCCTGCTGTCCGATCGGATGGCAGCCTGTCCGATCGGCTGGGCTGCTGTCCGATCGGCTGGCAGCCTATCCAGCTGATAGTCGACTAATTTTGAAGGTTTTTCAGCGGTTTTGATTGGGACGGTGTTCCTTCATGCTAAACAACCGAAATTCCATCAAGTCCGGCCCGTTCTAACGGTCGGGAACCACCCCGTTCCATCAGATCTGGCCGTTCTTGATGGCTTTTCTCAAGTTCAACCCGAAATCACACACACTATGGCTAGGTAACTTAGGTTTGTGAGATTTGTTATAAAACAGGTGAAATTACTTAGATCCGAGTTGTTTATGGTAAGAATGTGGTCACACTTTGAAGTTCATGTGAACTTAGGATGACATCATCTTCAAGACACCTCAAATCCTTAGGAATCACACAACTTCTCGATTAGAAAACATAGATTTAGACTTGATTTATGTAAAAACGTATGGAAATCACTCAGATCTGAGTCGTTCTTGCATGGGATGACATTACCCTTGAAGTTCATAAGAACTTCATGGTGACATCACCTTAGGATGCCCAAAATCCAGAGATCCCACGGTTAAAAGTGGAGATTTAACAGGTAAAAAGGTGTAGAATTGGTTATAGATCAAGGAAGTACAAGATTTGAGTTGAAAACTTACAAGAATCGCGAGAAACCGAGAGATAAAGGGGTTGAAACTTCTGGTCGAGCAGCAACAGTGACAACAAGTGTATTTGAGGTGAATGAGGGGTATTTATAGGCAAGGAGGAAGAAAAGGAGGGCAGGTTGGCCTGGATCGGACGGCCCGTTTGATCGGCCGGCCTATCCGTTCGATCGGTTGGCATGCCCGTCTGATCGGCTGACATGTCTGCCCGATCGGTTGGCAGGTCTGTTCGATCGGCTGACATGTCTGTCCGATCGGCTGACATGTCTGTCCGATCGGTTGGACATGTCTGGTCCGATCGGTTGGACATGTCTTGCAGGTTGGGTCTCAGCATTTGGGTCTCGTGCGTTGCGCTTTATGATGATTTTGTTACTCGGTTTCGAATAGATAGGCATGTATTTATTATAACTAATCACAAAAAGGTCGTATATACGTATCCGTATTCTAAAGTTTCGATATAACATTCGGTTGTCGTTTCGAGGGTGCGATTATTAGCGACGTTTCACGGCCATCAAGGAGGGTAGTATAGGTCCTTTCTCGAGGTCATCGTGAACGTTATTGTGCTTTATGCCACAAAGACTGACGGGGTACCACTCACTCGTATCGTCATCATCGTCACGACAACTGGAGCTGTAGCACTCACCCGAGAGTCTTCGTTAGCGTTAATTGTCTGCGTTTCGACACATCACGGCCACCGAGGAGGGTAGAATAGGTCCTCACTCAGTGTCATCGTGAGTGTTAGTGCTTGTGATGTGATATAGTATAGCGATATTGTATTTCGAAAATATGCAATTATCCTTTGAGTAGCGATGTATGCGATATAGTTACATTATGATCCGAATCTCTGGTGCTAGGCGTAACGAGTATATCGAGTAGTAACAATGCACGAAGGTGCGGGTTGTTACAGTCTCCCCTACTTTAGGAAATTTCGTCCCGAAATTAATCCAATAGGTAGACCTTTGAGAGTTAATCCCACGTAAGTAGCGATACAGCGGGTGATTCGACCGAGAGTTGACAAACGAGAGCATTTTGAATAAGAGATCGATTGCGATAGCGAAATGGCGACGTAAGGACAGAAGTAATATTCCACAAGTTGGCGTTCCACGGTGCCTTGTGTCGTGAAGAATTCGTTAGTTCGATGTGATTTAAAAATTTTTAAAGATCTCGAAAGGTTTCTCATGACGTAGGGTTAATCTGAGTCGATCGTTAACCAACATTACAAGGAACGTTCATTTTTAGATATTTAAAAGGAGTTTTGGATGGAAATCTCGAACTATTTCCTTTTAACGTATGGTCAACTGAGTCGATGTTAACCGACGTTGCAAGAAAGTTTAGGTTTTACACATTTTAAGAAATTCGAAGATGAAAACGGGGGTTACGAAAACTCTCCTACAACATGGGTTCAGCTGAACTCGGTGTCGAACCAACGTCTCAAGAAGGTCTTGTTTTTGATATTGCAAAAGGTTTTAAGGAAAAATTTGGACTCATGAAAGTTCCCCTTGGTCATAGAGCTAAGCTGATTCGATGTTACTTCCATATCGTGAGGAATTTCACTTGTCCATGGTTTTTTTTTTATTTTTATAAAAGGTTTTATAAAAATCAGTTTTAACCGTTTGAAAAGACAATTTAGCATCGAGCCCCACTTGGCACCTTCCCACGAAAGTTCGTTAATATGATTAAAACATTTATATATAGGAAGTACCAGCGGCGTATCCACCATGTTTCTCCCATATTATTCCCGTTTCGTGAGGCGGTGTCATGTGCGCCGATATGACACGGATAGAATTGCGCTCACTGGGTCCAATCGATAGAAAGTCAGACCGAGTATAAGATAGAATCGAATAGGTTAATCCGGCGAGTTGATTTGCGAACGTAGCTACAACAGCGTGCATGAGTAGCCTGGTGACACAAACATTTATGTGTCGTGTCGGGATAGGCGTCGAGCGATATGCGATACGCGAATAAACGGTAGACTATACACGATAAGCGATAAGCGATTAGATGATTAAGCGAATAACACAACCCAATGCCAATAATGACGGCGGCGATAAACGAATTACGATAAGCGGTAGTTGTTGCGTTGCAAGCAATGGAGGTATACGTGATTTATGCGGTTCGATTTGATTGATTAACACCACAGAACTTAACTAACATCAGACCCCACATGGCCTTTTTCCACGAAAGGTCGCTGATATGACTAAAACACCTTGCTTTAACCATACTAGCTTCATTTCGTGAAGCGAGGTCATGTGTGCTAACTTGACACAAACATCACGGATAACGGTAGGCAACAGCGATAGATTGATTCACAGCAAGCGATATAGATTCATATAATAAACGACAGAGATTGCGAGATACACATGGTAAGCGATTGCGATAGGCCGAGTTTTGTTTCGAATAAGCTTAACGTTACGTTGCAACGCATCACGGTTATCGAGGAGGGTAGAATAGGTCCTCACTCAATCAATATCGTGAGCGTTTATGTACTTGATGAGATTTGTTGCAACAGACTTACGACCAGTCTTGCGTCGATGCAATTGCCCTGCGAGGTAGACTCCCCAGAGTCCATCGATGAGGTGGTTGCATTGCGTTTGCAGACTTACGACAAGTCTTGCGATGATGCGATTCAGTTGTTACGCCTTGCGATCGAGTGTAGTGTGTTGAAAATAATCACGATAGTATAATAGGTCTAATAACGTTCAACTCCACGTGGCACTTTCCTCACGGAACTTCGGTAGTATGATAAGGCACACCTTGCTTGACCCCTACTACTTAGATCCCGTGGTTCGGTGTCATACTTCGTCGTAACGCTTAGGGCACCTTAGAATTTACTACGATCTCCGTGCACTGACCCAAATAATCCCGTGTGCACCCGTGATTAGTTGTTCCTTGCACGTTTATCGTACCTCGTTCCAAGAGTGTAGTGAGGGTAAAACACATTACTTCGTGGTATAGTATATAGTATGTGTGTGAATCTAGTCTAAGTGTGATGACTAGAGTGTGAGAGAGAACACGAGAACGAGAGTTAATGTTACGCATAGTGGCAACATTGAGTAATAGAGTAGATTCAAAACTTAGAAATTAACGTCGAAAATCGTATCATTACAACTTTATCCTACGCTTGCTAGATGTTTGGTGTTGAAGGCTTTTGCTGGAGCTGCTGTTGTTGTACTCAGGTTCGCGGTTCGATGCGGCAGTTGTGGGTGAAGTGACCGTAACGGTTGCAGTTACTACAGTAGCGACAGTCAGCCTCAACTGGGTGATGATAGGTGCATGAGTAGCACTGAGGATGAGCTCCGGTGTAGGCTCGTTTTGGAAACATCAGAACTGTTCGGAGAGGTTTCGGTTGCAGCAGTTCGGTTGTTGATGAGCTCGGGCTTGAAGTCTTTCGTTTGCGGCTGGGTTTGTCAGCGTCTTGCGAAGAGGTGTCATTGTTGGAGGATTCGTTTGAGGGTTCACTTGCAGAATCCTTGGCCGAGTTGTCGGGAGATCCGTCGGTAGATTTGTCAGAAGAATCGTTAGCTGATTCGTTAGAAGAATCGTCAGAAGAACCGTCAGCAGATTCGTCAGCAGATTCGTCAGGAGAATCGTTAGCAGATTCGTCAGAAGAATCGTTGACAGGATCGTCTGAAGGATTAATGGCGATTGCTTGATAAGCTTGCTTGACAGGATTCTTTGAGAAGATCCCTTCCATGAGTCGTTTGTTGTTGATTTCTGCGGCTAAGCGGTAGGTCTCTTCGATGGTAACAGGTCTTGCAGCTTCGACAAAATCACCCACACACTCAGGCAAGCCACGAATGTACTTCGCGATGGCTTTCTCTGGAGTGTTGACTTGACTTGGGCAGATTATGCTAAGCTGTTTGAACCTTGCGGTGTAGCCAGTGTTGTCACTTCCGAATTGCTTGATTTTCCAGAATTCGTCTTCCAGCTTCTGAACTTCGTGAGGAGGACAGTACTCTTTCTTCATGAGCTCTTTCAGCTCATTCCAGGAGAGAGCGTAAGCTGTAGAGATCCCACGTTTGTTACGTTCGGCGGTCAACCAGTCGAGTACTCGAGATTGAAATACTCCGGTAGCGCAAGTAGTACGGAAACTATCGGGACACCCACTTTGACGAAGGGTAACTTCGATAGAATCGAACCACTGGAGCAGTTGAGTCACACCTCCTTCACCCGTGAATTCCATCGGGTCACAGGCTTTGAAGTGTTTGTAAAGAAAAACGGATTGCGGCGCTTCCATCTTGGAGTCTTCCGAGGCTCGAGAGTTGCTGAGAGAGTGCACTTGAGCGGCAATTCGAGGAATAAGCTTTACCACTTCTTTGGTCACAAGTGATGCAATCCTCTTATTGGCGCTTCGTTTGGCTCTCCTCCTAGTTGTTCGTCTCGAGGTAGAGTCATTGGAAGGCATCTAGACAGGAAGAGACTTGGAGTGAGATTCGATCATAATGATTTTTGAGTTTTGTGATGCGATTGAGCGCGTTCAAAACTTGATGCGATAATATAATAGTAATACGAATCACATAGGAGCCATATAGGAGACACGAATTTCCTAAGTTCTCACACAATGACTTGTTGTTTATACGTATATATATATATATACATATTTATATAGATATAATTTGTAATCATCTATGTACAGGTCGATTTAGGATATGCGAGGACGCGTTGAGGTGAGAAAGCGAGAGCAAAGACGATAGATTATGCATTAGTTTTGTTGCGAACATTCGGGTTTCGTTTTAGATTGCGATGGTTGTGCGATTTGTGCGTTTATAAAACTGGGAGTGAAAATCGTTAAATCGAGAAATCGATAAAGTGTAAAGTTTCAAAACGTAGATAAGTTCCAACCAATTGTAAAATTAACGGGTCGTACGATAGAGTGCCTTGGGTGTTTAGGCGTCGACTACCCAAGGTAACCCAACTATGTCCAACAAGTTCGAGCATGCGCGTTGACCTAGAAGACTTCATGCTTCCACTGGGATGCAGCTCATGGCATTCGTCTTCCTAATCATTGTGTGGCTCGAGTTATCGTGATAGTCGAGTCCTTGGTGAGAGCTTTTCGGAAACCAATTTATAGAGAGTGGAACGGCTTATTAAGGTATGGGTTTCACCCCTGACTTAACAGCTTCGTTCCTAATTGTGGTTATGCTCTTCGAATAAATTCGTGAGTTCCACTGGATTTCGAAATGGAGACTTTCGTCAAGATGTGGATGTCACTCCTAACTCGATGAAAGGTTCTCGTGCTAGAAAAATGCGCTGAGTGAGCGATCTTATCGAGAGTTCTGGGTTTTCACACCTGGTCTCGACTGGATCACTCGGTTTCGTTATGCGAGTATTTTCGAAAACACGTGTATTGTGTCAGCCTTAGGAAAGGCTAAGTAGCATTTCAGCCTTAGGAAAGGCTTCTTCGTGTGAAGCTGTAGTACGCAGTGTTCACACAAAGTTGTAGCTTTTAGCAATTTCGATCGAGAGTATCCAGTAGGCCCGATACAATCCTACTGGGTTCGTACGAGTCGGCCTGTTGGTACTTAGACTATAGACTAGGTCAATTTCTAAGACGTCGACCCGGACTAGGTCGAGTCTGGCCTAATTCCCTATAGTTATGGCTCTGATACCAATCTGTCACACCCCAACCGATGGCGGAATCATCGGGGCGCGGTACTAGGCGAATCAGATTGCTCGAGAGAATCCATAACAACTATATTGCGATAATATTTAATACATTCGTTATCCCATACTAACAAATAATACAATCACATAAGCTACCACAGATTTCTTGTCCTCTCGAACAATACAAATCCGACAACCTAGGTTTTAATTTAGTTTCTAGACTTCCTAGCTTGATTTGATATAGCCTGCGATCTAACCTACAACATACGTTAAAATATTGGTCAATACAAAAGTATTGGCGAGTATACAGGTTTGATATGTAGCGTAATAGGTTAAAAGTGTAGCGAATTTCCACATGCATAAACGTAACACGCGACATATATACTCACAAAGCTGATACTACCAACTAAGTCCTCGATGCTCGAATATGCGATGGCAAACTAGACCCCGTCGGGCGCAATAGTACTATACTAGTCATGGTAGGACGTCGCGAGTATGAGCCCTAGCACATATGCAACTAGCATCACGTATATCTATGCATAACAGTTATTCGCAAGTGATAATTCGATTGATTGAATAATTCGTTTGATGAGTTCGATTTGTTATAAACGTATATTACACCCAAAATGCGATTAAAAAGGGTTCAAGTATACTCACAGTGCGTATTGGTTTGGATTGGCGGGATTATGTCCGAGAATATCCTGGTTATAGGCTGATCACCTGAGTGTTTGGTGGCGCGTTAAAGAATAACAGAATACGCGAAAACGAGTGAGAATTAGATTGAGGGCTGGCCCGATCGGATGGGCTGGTGTTCGATCGGATGGCCTGCTGTCCGATCGGATGGCCTGCTGTCCGATCGGATGGCAGCCTGTCCGATCGGCTGGGCTGCTGTCCGATCGGCTGGCAGCCTATCCAGCTGATAGTCGACTAATTTTGAAGGTTTTTCAGCGGTTTTGATTGGGACGGTGTTCCTTCATGCTAAACAACCGAAATTCCATCAAGTCTGGCCCTTTCTAACGGCCGGGAACCACCCCGTTCCATCAGATCTGGCCGTTCTTGATGGCTTTTCTCAAGTTCAACCCGAAATCACACACACTATGGCTAGGTAACTTAGGTTTGGTGAGATTTGTTATAAAACAGGTGAAATTACTTAGATCCGAGTTGTTTATGGTAAGAATGTGGTCACACTTTGAAGTTCATGTGAACTTAGGATGACATCATCTTCAAGACACCTCAAATCCTTAGGAATCACACAACTTCTCGATTAGAAAACATAGATTTAGACTTGATTTATGTAAAAACGTATGGAAATCACTCAGATCTGAGTCGTTCTTGCATGGGATGACATTACCCTTGAAGTTCATAAGAACTTCGTGGTGACATCACCCTAGGATGCCCAAAATCCAGAGATCCCACGGTTAAAAGTGGAGATTTAACAGGTAGAAAGGTGTAGAATTGGTTATAGATCAAGGAAGTACAAGATTTGAGTTGAAAACTTACAAGAATCGCGAGAAACCGAGAGATAAAGGGTTGAAACTTCTGGTCGAGCAGCAACAGTGACAACAAGTGTGTTTGAGGTGAATGAGGGGTATTTATAGGCAAGGAGGAAGAAAAGGAGGGCAGGTTGGCCTGGATCGGACGGCCCGTTCGATCGGCCGGCCTATCCGTTCGATCGGTTGGCATTCCCGTCCGATCGGCTGACATGTCTGCCCGATCGGTTGGCAGGTCTGTCCGATCGGCTGACATGTCTGTCCAATCGGCTGACATGTCTGTCCGATCGGTTGGACATGTCTGGTCCGATCGGTGGGACATGTCTTGCAGGTTGGGTCTCAGCATTTGGGTCTCGTGCGTTGCGCGTTGTGATGATTTTGTTACTCGGTTTCGTATAGATAGGCATGTATTTATTATAACTAATCACAAAAAGGTCGTATATACGTATCCGTATTCTAAGGTTTCAATATAACATTCGGTTGTCGTTTCGAGGGTGCGATTATTAGCGACGTTTCACGGCCATCAAGGAGGGTAGTATAGGTCCTTTCTCGAGGTCATCGTGAACGTTATTGTGCTTTATGCCACAAAGACTGACGGGGTACCACTCACTCGTATCGTCATCATCGTCACGACAACTGGAGCTGTAGCACTCACCCGAGAGTCTTCGTTAGCGTTAATTGTCTGCGTTTCGACACATCACGGCCACCGAGGAGGGTAGAATAGGTCCTCACTCAGTGTCATCGTGAGTGTTAGTGCTTGTGATGTGATATAGTATAGCGATATTGTATTTCGAAAATATGCGATTATCCTTCGA